>VDFB02000013.1:146132948-146232047 GCA_007258455.2 Sequoia sempervirens
GGAGAGGGGGTAGGAAGGGGATACTTGAGAGAGAGAGAGGGTAGAGGGTCTAAGGGTTTGGTGTTTAAGGGTTAAGGGTTAATGGTTTATGGTTTAGGGTTATGGGTAGTGATGGAACTTCAAAATTTTGTTCTATGTGTTCTATTTTATCTTGCCTTGTGTCTCTGGTCATCTATGGTGTTTGGGAAAAGCCTAAGGATGGGGTTTTACCTTTAGCTTCATGTAAAATCCTAGTGTTCATCTTACACCTTGGATGTGATCTATTTGGTTGTTACTTTTTGGGAAGGCTTTAAAATGACTTAAACCCCATCACTTTGTACGTCTAGGCTGGGCCCCCTTTTGTTTTATTGTTTTATTTCCTTCACCTGACTTTATTTTTCCTAAGTATTTTGTTGGTCCCGTGTTCCCTCGTTAAAACAACTTATGTCATTGTTTGTTGTCAACCTAGTGATGTCCCCTTATTCATTTAGGGGAGAGGGCCTAGTAGTTGTGTAGGCTAACTTTCTCAACATATAGCAATCAAGTGGAATATAGTAGAACCTTCATTTTTTTTTGAAATGTAGACTGCTCTCTTATTTATTTATAACTAAGGTTTGGAGGTGCGACTCATCATGCAACTCGCCACATCGGTAGATCTTTTGAGAAGTGTCTAAAATTTGAATTTTTAAAGGTTCGACCAAAACTTAATCATGGAATCCACAATAGTTGAACCAAAATAATATCATTTGTTTCTTGTAGAATATGATATTTTCATTTAAATTAAAATTAATATACAACCTAAGTGGACCAACTACTTATTAATAACCATAAATATTTGATATCTTTACCTTTTATATTCAACACATATGGACTAATAGTTGAACAAAAAAAATCTATTTGTTGTTATAAAAATAACACATAATGATTTAAAATACAACTTATATTGAACAAAAATGGAACAATAGTTGAACACTAATTTTTTTTGAAAATCCTTCATATTTAATGGGAAAATACATGTTATTTATTGTGCTCACCTTTTATATTTGTGATAGGACAAACTATTAATATAAAATTATCTAATGCTTGTACTGATGGAACTTCAAATTTTGTTCCTAATGTTTCACTCATGCCCTACCTTATGTCAGTGGTCTTTCATGGTGTTGGAAAATTTCTTAGGGCTAGGGTTTTAGCTTTGTATTCATCTTAAACCCTTTTTTTTACCTGATGCCTTGGTCAGGATCTATTTCGTTGTTACATTTTTTGAAGGGTTTTAAAATCATCTTATGCCCCATCATTTTGTCTAGGCCTAGTCCCTTTGGTTTTAAAATTTTATTTCCTTCACGGGTTTTATTTTCCTAAGTCCTGGTTGGCCCTATGCTGAATGGTTTTAAAAATACTTATGTCATTGTTTTCCATCCGCCTAGTAATGTCCCCTTTCCCTTTAATGAATGTTTTGTTTTTTAGAAGGATGAATTTCATGCTGTTGTCGATCAAAATGCCTTCAAGATCAATGGTTGTTTGCCATCTCGTGATAGAGAAATGTAGGATGGTGATATCGCAAGCAAGGAACACATGTCTCATCCAGGGGATCAAATTTGTGTGATAGTTCATCAACTTTCCTTTGATCTGAGTCATTCCCCACGATCCGCGATGGTGCTTTGGTTGATTGAAAAATCATGGGTGGTTACCATGTGGACTATACAAGGTGGGGCTCGAGGAAATTTTTGTGCGATATATTTTAAATGTTTCATTGCTTCGAAAGAAAAAAATTTAAAATGAAATATTTGACAAGGTTGGGAGGAAATTCATTAAAATTGAGAAAAAGCGGAGAAATTAGGGCAACTAGTCAACTCAAAGAAGATCTACGATAGGAGATTAGAAGTTGAGTCCAACCGCATCTTAGCCATTCCCCACCATCCCGCAATCAGAAATTGCAAGATCGTGATATCACGGGCAAGTGCCACATGTCTCATCCGATGAAGCCAAAGGAACAATGAAATACATCAGCCGACCTCAAATACATTAAAAGGTGGGTTAATAAAGTGCTTGTGAGATGCATGTGCTTTAAATCAACGTAGATGTTATAATATTGAGGGAAAATTTGCTCGACAGTTAATAAAAGGGATGACGACCATTTTGAAGGAGTGAGATCATCGATGATAAAGATCAACAGTTTCCCGCCATCCTGCGATTGTGCTTTGTAGGATTGCAATATCATGGGAAACTGCCACGTGGATTTCCTTCACAGCATATGACATGGTGGGCCCCTTATTTCCATTTTGGCAATTATGTCAGCTTGTTTTGAAGGTGGTTGTCGATGATTTGATCAAACTGAAGGATCGACGACTCGAATTTAAATCTAAATCAAATATTGTTGGACCCATTCATGTAGTGTACAATTGAGCTTTAATGGTGGATGAGACATTTTTAGGCATCATTTCATCAACATAAAATCAATTTTCCTTTTTTTTTGTATCATAAAGCATTTAACTATTTTGCGGAGCTGTTTCAGAGTCGAAGGTGGTATTACAAGTTTCTGCAACTAGAATTTGTGGTTTCTATGAACAAAGCCATGAGTTTATTTTTTGTGCTTCCCAGTCATTCTACACTTGAATTTGGGAAAGGATTGGCTATGTTTGTCAGTGATTTTATTGATAAACATCTTAGGGCTATAGTTTAATTATAGACCATGAGAAATTACAGTAATTTGTTCTATAATTTCCTATCTCTAGTTAGTCCTAGCTACTTGAAGTGTAACATTGTAATGAATCCCTAGTTTGTCCGAGATGGCACCACCCAAGCAACATTCTGGCCAAGTTGAATATTTAAAAAGAAACATGTATGATGATTTCCTGGATCAATTTCCCTTGTCAACGAATGATAGAAAAAAAGGATTGGTTCTGATACGAGGGAAAATCTTGGGGGAAGGGTTAGTGTATAATTGCTCCAACATTGTTGATGTTAGGGTTCCCTTCACCGACTTGGAAATGTTCAAATTATGGTACGGATAGAGGAATTTTCCTCACCTCTTTTCAAATGGATGGATGTATGGCATGGGGAAGCTAGTGGTACCAAATGTGTTCCCTGATGTAGACCTGATTAGGTCAATGGCCACAAGATATGACCCCATCACACGGGTAATTAGGGATAATGATGGAAGAGTTCTATTAAACATTAACATAGATGATATCCAATAGATTTTTGGCTTGAGTGAACTGATTGAAGACTTGGTTCCTATCAATCTTGAGGAAATGAAGCAGGAATATGCAAAGTTGAAGTCTCTTTTTAGAGCTAAGTTGCTTCCACCTCGTCTAGCTAGGGTAGGAGGTTTTAGATTTCATATCAGCCCTAGTGACTAGGAACTATTCAGATTGAATTATTTTGCAAACCATTTCTTGGACACTTTCTATTCATTGTGTCAGATTTTGGGTTTTAGTCCTAGTGCGGTAATACTTATTGCATACATGTTCATGGGGGTGAAAATACAACACCCTAACTTCTCTATAGCCTATGACTTCACTTCTTTCTTGGCTGAGAGGATGCATGAAGGATTGTCTAAGCTATTAAAAAATTATACCGACACTTAATTCTTTTGGTATTCTATGTTGATGCATATGTTTCTATTTAAGAATGCTAACTTCTTCTCTGAGAATATGAAATTAAGGCAATCGGTTGATGGAGAAAGATTGCCAGTATAGATATGGGCTGTAGATTTATCTTGTAATAAGGAAAACACTAGTTATTTGCAATTTGATAAAAAATTTTCTTCTAGATTAAGGGCTATATTGATGGTGAATGTACCTAGGATCCCTAAGGAATTACATGGTTTTCTCATGCCAAAGGGGAGGAAGCCAGAATTGAAGGTTTTCCATAACATAGGTGACATTATCCCATACCCAATCAACACTATTTTGAGAGTATATGGTTTTCAGGGAGACCCTCATATACTACCATACAATGTACCACCAAGAGTGGGGTTTGCAGAAGTTATGTGGCAAATAGGTTGTATTCATAAGGACAACCTCACTGGAAGGGGTAAGGGAACATTTTTCCTAGATTATACAGTGGTGTCTAATTTTACATTTTCAAAGGGAGGCTGGACACATTTTGATAAATTCTTTGTTGATTACCATTCGAGATGTAGTCCAAAGTAGCAACATGATCTTGAGGGTTTTTTTTCACTTTTCAGACAAAGAATAAAAGTTGGAAAATTTGTGCATGAGTTCAACTTCCCTAACAACCTGATTAGAAATGAGTTTGACCTAATTAGACATGAGTTGAACAAGGAGAAATGGATAGCTTATAGTAAGCTACTAGATGTTGTGCATAAAATGGATCCCAAGTATGATCCACTATTGGAGTTTAGTCCCCACCAGAAGAAATTTTTTTTTTTTACAGAGAACTTCAAAGAGATTATGGGCACCTTGAGAACTAAGAAGATAAACTTAGAATTGAGTCTAGGTGGACAAGAAGAAGGTGTCATTCCAATTGAAACAAGGCTAGTATACTAGCCTACAAAAAGGTGGCCCATTTACAGGAAGAAAAAGGATAGTAGCAGTGATGAGGAAGAAGTGGACATAAAAGGAAAGAAAATAATGAAGGTGCCTTCACAACAAGGTCCAAAATTCAAAGTGCCTAGGGCAATCAAAATCATTGATTTAGAATCATCACCAGAAGATAATCCCTCATCACCACCATCTAAGCCAAGCCCTAAGAGGCAAAGAATTGATCAACCACGGGAGGATTTGATGGATGAGATTATTGTTACTAATTAAGACATGCAGGTTGGTATGCCTTCCCCTCCTAGGCCAGCTGAATTGGTTTTATCTGATTTAGATATGAAAGGAAAAAGTGTACAAGATCCAAGAATGGAAGCATGCAAGGAGTTTCTAGATGACAATACATTTGTAAAAATTCCCTGTATTCTTGCAATTAGTATGGAGGATGAAATTTGAAGAATATAAAGATAAATGTAGGTAGAGAAGACAACTAAGGCCTAATAGGTCAGACCAGGAGAATGATGGGGAAGTAAAAGTTGAATTAATGGAAGAATTGAAGAACATCACTCCTGAGGAAGGAAGAAAATTGGTGAGTCATGATGGTGTATTGATTCTACCTAAATGGGACATTGCAGATGCAGTAGCCTTTAATGCTATTATGAAGTCCACGAATCCCTTTCAAAACTCTAAAGAAGAAGTCAAGGCAACATTGCAGAACTCTGCCTTTAGTGAGGAATATGAAACTTTGGAAATTTGGGCATTGGCCCCACAAGGAATAAAACCACATGTTTATGATATTAATCCAAATTTCAGAGGAGGATTGATAATAAAGAGAGCTTCAGAGACATCAACCACCGAGGCCACTAATTTGACTTTGAATGTGGCCAAATTGGCCCAAGAGACTACTAAAGGGAGGAGGCTAAAAAGAAAAGCTTAATGGAGAAGTATAACATTTTGATTGAAGAATACAACAAGATGCAATAGAGGAATGTTGAGTTGCAATCTGAGGTGGAAAGGTTCAGGTATAGATAGATTGGGGAGATATCAAGTGCTCTAGGGACTGGTACATTACCTTCCATAGCATGTGTTGGTGTAATTAATTAATTATTACACTAGCATAAGTTAACTTAGGTCTTGCATCTAATTATTTAAGTCCTAGGTTGCATTATTAGATAAATCATTTAATAAATGGGATAATATTCCCTTCCTTGTTTGGTGGGATAAGATTCCTTCTAGAAGATGAGTTGTCCTTCTAGAACTTATCTCCTCATTTAATGATCATCTAGATAGGGTTCACATGTTGTCACATGTTGTTAGATCAAGACACATGGCAACATCTCATGCATATTAGGGTTTACCTCTTGCCTATATAATCAGGCATCTTGTTCATTTGTAACATATCCAATATCAATCATATCATATCAATATAGAATCTCTATTGTGCATGCCTAGTTGCAACACTTTCTAGGTGGTTGATCATCTTTCCTGGCTTAAAGGTCCCCCATCGAAGACTGCAGCTTCAAGGACTATGCATCCATAATCTCAACATGGTATCAGAGCTTATCCAGTGAAAAGTCAACCCTCGATCAAGAAACTTGGTGTGCGAGATTCTCCGCAGGCTTGGAGGTATCTATTGAAGGCTACTTGTTTCCACCCAGGGACCAAGCTAATTTTTGAAGCAGATAGAGTCAAATCCAAGCTCGCCATCGTCTTCAGAAAGCCTCAAAACCCTAGGATCGCCTGCCCATTCATCAAAATTGGATACATCAACCCGAGAGCTTTAGAGGTATTTTTAGGGTTTGCAAAATCAATCGTACTATCCGTACAATTTGCAGCAAAAAAATCTCCCCTTGCAGTTGTCCTCTGAGGAAAAAAAAATTTATACGCAGGCCATTTTCTATTTTCAGAAAAAAAAAAATCAGGGCATTTTATTTATATTATTGGCAAAAAAATATTTTAGTTTTCTGCTATAGTTTGCAGAAAAATTAAAAAGAAAAATTTCGGGCGACCTCATATTTTATTCACCAGTCGGCATACATAAATATTCTATCAGCATATTTGTGGGGGTTTTGATTTTTTAATTATCAGCATTGTATTTTATCACCATTGGCATTTTATTTCGTCGGCCTTGTTTGCAGACTATATCATCCGTCGGCATATATATTATCTTGTTTTTTAATTGCAATTTTGCAATATTAAAAATCATAATATTATTTTTTTCGGCCACTTTTTATTTAAAAATCTGCAGATCAAGGTTCTGTTGGTCGCATCGGGTACGTTTGTTGGCCCATTTGGGGGGGTGACCCCACCGGCCGTCGGTGATTTATTTACTCGCCGTCTGGCTGGCTTTCTCTCCCGGCGTTTCTCTCGCCAACCGACCATCTCTCGCCGACCGCCGGCCAACACCTCATGCCGACCGTCGAGCTCACTGATGAAGTCTCTACTGGCCTCCATCACCGGCAACCACCAGCCTGCTGAGACCTCGGTCCCATCGACGACCGAGGGCCCTCGTCCATCTCCGAGCGGCGCCACCATCATCAACGGCCCTGCCCACACCGCTCCGCTGAGTTCTCAGCCCCACTGCCACCTATCCAGTGGTGCATTCCTTTTTTTTGCCATAGCCTAAGCTGCGGTCACATGAACGACTAGGATTTTAGCCTGAGGTGCTAATCTTTTGCGCCTGTTTAGCCTGCAAGTGCCTCAAATAGGCATTTTTTTTGTTTGATCACAACTTTCACCCAAGATATCAAATTTTTGCAAACGATATACCATCAGAAAGGGAATTTCACGTACTTTCCAGTGGTGACATTCATTCTATGAAATTTTTCTTGCAGAAAATTCTACAGCCAACTGAAGACAAAACCCTAATCTAGACTCAAAGTTGCATATCTTCTCAACCATTCATTGGATTTTAGTGATTCCAGTGGCATCAGGAAGGTGATTCAGAGCTTTTTTCATCAGTCCAGATCCCTTGATCAGTTTCAGCACCAGGTACTATTACATGTGATTTTTTTTCAATTTGGTGCATTTGATCAATAACTTGGTTATTCTGAAGCTTGGGACAAGTTTTTTTGATCTGGGTTGCATCAGTTCAGTTGTAAATCACATTTGGAAGTCTTTATTTGCTGTTGAAGGTCATTGACTTTATTTTTTGTGGAGAAATTTTGTTATGGGGCTTGCATATTATTCTCCTTTAGTTATGTTGCACGAGGGTAACTATTTGCAATGGCGAGATGGGATCTGCCACCATCTTCATTCACTTGATTTGTTGCCACATCTATTTGGTATTGTTCCTCATCCAAGTGAAGGTATTCATGAACTTGCTTGGAGTTGCAGCAGATACACTATTTTGGAGATTATTTCTATGCAAGTTGATTGTGATGTTTTGAATTCTATTGATCATTGTGATTGTCCTCACATTCTTTGGACTAAGCTTTGAGAGATATATGGAGATTCAGACACTCCACCCTTCCCCGATGGTCGTGATTTAGAATGTCATGCTTCAGATCAAGTACCCTATGATGATATTATTATGCAGGAAGTTGATTGCCTTGATCTTTCTGAAGAGGTTGACAAGGTTCCCTTCAGTGCTTCTTCTTCATCAGAGACAGTTGGTATCCCTTCACATTCAATGATTCCTTGTCCAGAATCATTGATTGAGGCTTCCACCATCATCTCTATCCATCAGGACACATTCAGTTTTTTAGACTTGACATCACATGATGGCTTTGTTTCAAGTATCACTGCCTTGGCCACTTCTACAGGTTTGGAGGACATTCTTGAGGGGATATCACTCCTCTATTCATATTTCACTTTGGAGAGTTGTTTTGAGTCTCCTCATTTCTTTGTCTCAACCTTGAATGGGAATTCAGAGACCATCTTGGAGGCACTTGGTTTCTCTTCAGAGATTTCATATATGAGACTTCTTCCTTGTTATTCCATTCAGGATTTAAGGTTTCTTCAGCATCCACCATTGGATTTTCTTCTTCCTAGCAGGAGATTTGTGGTTTGGACACCTTCATTGCTTCATACTTCCTTTAGTGGTTTTGAGGACACTTCATTCAAGGGGGGCTATCAAGTCTCCATCACATCCAGCATATTCATTCCATCTTTGTCTTTGGATATTGTTCAACATCTATTTTTGCATCATCTTGGTTTGTCACTCTCTTCATTGATTGTGGCCTCTTCTTCCTCAGGCAAGGAGACATTTGAGCAGAGTTCAGAGACATCATCGACATCCACCTTTATCCTTCCTTCCTTCAATTCCTATCTGGAATGGTAAGCATCTCTCCACTTGCAGTTGGTTTTGTTTCTTCCGAAAGGGAGACAAGTTGTTTGTCGACATTGGATCTTGTTCTGTCTTCATACACTTACCTTTTTTGCAAGTGATATCATCTTCGAGGGGGGCTATATAGTCTCTTTTTTTCCCTCCTATGGGGGGCATTGATTGTATTGTATCCATGTGACAGATGGTGTACTTGGGGGGTATTTGGGAGTCCTCCATCCTTCCCATCTTATCTCACATTTTCTGCATTTTCATCTCCTTTTTGGAGAGGGGTTTTGTTCCTATTAGGTTTTCCCCTTTTCTCCGGTTGTGGGATATTTTTTGCATCTTCATGTACATGGGTACCTAACATGGCCTCATAGCCGGGACCCATCATCATCTTGCATAATCATTGCATTTTCCTCCCTAAGTTGCACTTATGGGGGGGTGTTGGTATAATTAATTAACTATTACACTAGAATAAGTTAACTTAGGTCTTGCATCTAATTATTTAAGTCCTAGGTTGCATTATTAGATAAATCATTTAATAAATGGGATAATATTCCCTTCCTTGTTTGGTGGGATAAGATTCCTTCTAGAAGATGAGTTGTCCTTCTAGAACTTATCTCCTCATTTAATGATCATCTAGATAGGGTTCACATGTTGTCACATGTTGTTAGATCAAGACACATGGCAACATCTCATGCATATTAGGGTTTACCTCTTGCCTATATAATCAGGCATCTTGTTCATTTGTAACATATCCAATATCAATCATATCATATCAATATAGAATCTCTATTGTGCATGCCTAGTTGCAACACTTTCTAGGTGGTTGATCATCTTTCCTGGCTTAAAGGTCCCCCATCGAAGACTGTAGCTTCAAGGACTGTGCATCCATAATCTCAACAGCATGGTCAGTGCCTCCTGCTTCTCCAATTGTTTCCACACCAGGGTCTCCCAGTCAGAATCCTACCCTCGCCCCTCTTTTAGAACAAATTGATGAAGAAACAAAGTGCTCTGTTGATCCTACGAAGAAGCAGCTCATGCAAAAAATTGATGAATTATAGACATCGGTAAAGGTAAGAGAGGAGGGATTTCTTTCAAAGGAAAAGGAGATTGTTACTACTGTCTTGAGGCATTTAAATGAAAAGGTAGATAGTAAATTTCTATCTATACATTCTTTATATTCTTTGTTGTAGCAAGCAATAAAGAATATTGATAGGGATCAGGAGGTAGTGATACCAATAATTGAAAATTGGATCCCTAGGGCCAGTGATCTGGATATCATGTATAAAGCCCCAAGGTTTGATATAAATAATAGGCCCCAATCATTAAATCCTACTCATGTGTTAGTAAAATCATTACCAGGTTTTCAGACCTTACTAGATGACTTAAGTAGGAAGATTAGGGATTTGGTGAAGGATTTCAATGATTGGAGTAACACATTGTTACCTAATATAATTGATGAGCAGGGGAAAATTAGAACACTCCAACAATGACAGGATCAAGTAAGTAAGGTCATCAATGATCAAATTAAATTAATTTGTGATGACTCAGATTATTATTTTTGGTGAGTTGTATGAATAAGATTATTAGTACCAGCTCATTTTTAGAATCTTTTGAAAGAGATGCAAATCAGGTAGCGGTAAAATACATGCCTTATAGTACAAAGGTAAATGAGGTGATTAATTTTGACTGGCCGACTGATGAAGAATACCAAAAATGGGTAGCTAAGTATTTTACTGAGGAAGAGTAAAAAGAATGAGCTAGTAATAGGTGGTAAATTAGATGTTGCAGTTACAACAGTTCTAGTCTTGCGTTGACGACATTCTTGGCATGGGTTTCTTGTGGTTTTTTGTTATTGCATCACTTTTCTCAGCTCAAGACATGATGAACAAGAATATTCTCCAGGGTGATTGCTATTGTAACTATTTTTGGAATATCACTAGGTGCTCCAATTGGTTGGTGACATGTGTACTTTCTGACCTGATGCTTGTTTTCTCCTTCATTTTCTATAAGAAGGATTTCAAGGCCAGAAGTACAAGTTAGCAAGTTAGATAATTTTGGTTGAGTCTAGGTGAAGTTGTAGAGTGAATTGTAAAGATCGATGGTTTTAGAGAAAAATGAAATTTAGGTTTTGAGTCATTTTGTTACAGGTTTTGAGTTCATTGGGATTTAATGTTATATAACAGTACTAACATTTGAGTTATAGTGATAAATTCAAACTCATGTCTCTCCACTGTATATGCATATATGAACTTTGAATAAATAACTAAGGGTTGTTTCATTCATCTCACTGTTGTGGTGTGTATGATTCTATTTTAGCTTTAATTCAAGGAATTAATTAAAATGCTTGAATGGGATTATAGGTGGATATGTTCTGTATAAGGATTTGATAAGTAGTATTGAGTTAGAATACATATTAATGAGATTGTAATGCAATCTTGTCGATGATTTCATATGTTATTCGTTAAATATGTCATATATCTCTAGATACTTATGAATTTGACTCCTGCAATGGATATATGGCATTGATCTAAGTTGTAATTACCTGTATGATTCAGTATTTGTTTGTCTTTTCCTAGAGCTTGCTAAAAATTGCAAATCAATGACTATCTTATATTATGGATTGTTTTGTAATTATCTCATGCTCTAGATAGTTGATATTACTGATGAACAACCAATTTAATTCATTATTATCCTATCGTGTTGAGCTATTAAGTGAGATTATCTGTTAGTGTTAATGTTTTTTTATGATAATGGTGCAGAGGTTGTAAAAATATTAAGGGATCCCCCTCCTAGGTCTTGCACTGCTCGAAGTGTAGGAGGCTTTGTTCAAGTCCTCGTCAGTTGGTCTAGGTCCTTCGAGCTACCCTTAATTGGAATTGGAAATTCCATAGGTAGATTCAAAGACAAACCTAGTTACATTTTTGAGTAGTAAAAAAAGATACCAACATGTACATTGCTACCCCAATTGTTGTACACATAAGAACAATATTTTTTCACTATGATAAGAATACTTGTTTAAATGAGTTTCTTATTTTATTAAATGAGCATTTTATTTTTTAAATAATATACTTATAGTGGAGAATTGTGATATTTTCTTTGAAAAAAAAAATACTACTTATTTCACTTCTTCATGAATGTATTTATGTTTTTTTCATATAACATTTAGAGGTTCTCATGTATTGATGGAACTTCAAATTTTGTTCCTAATGTTTCACTCATGCCCTGCCTTATGTCACTAGTCTTTCATGGTGTTGAAAAATTTCTTAGGGATAGGGTTTTAGCTTTTCCTTCATCTTAAACCCTTGTGTTTACCTAATTCCTTGGTCAAGATCTATTTTGTTGTTACCTTTTTTGAAGGGTTTTAAGAACATATTATGCCCCATCATTCCATCTAGGCCTAGTCCCTTTGCTCTTAATATTTTATTTCCTCCATGGGTTTTATTTGCCTAAGTCCTAGTTGGCCCTGTGCTGAATGGTTTTAAAAAAACTTATGTCATTATTTTCCATCTGCCTAGTAATGTCCCATTTCCCTTTAATGAATGTTTTATTTTTCAGAAGGATGAAATTCATGTTGTCATTGATCAAAATGCCTTCAATATCAATGGTTACCCACCATCCCGTGATCGGGAATTGTAAGATGGCAATATCACGGGTGAGTGGCACATGTCCCATATGGGGGATCAAATTTGCGTGACCGTTCATCAACTGTCCTTTGATCTGAGTAGTTTCCCAGCATCTCATGATGGTGCTTTGGTTGATTGTGAAATCACGAGTGGGTGCCACGTGAACTGTACAAGGTGGGGCTCGAGGAAATTTTTGTGTGATATATTTTAAATGTTTCATTGCTTCCAAAGCAAAACATTTAAAATGAAATATTTGACAAGGCCAAGGGAAATTCATTAAAAATGAGCAAAAGAAAAGAAATTAGGGCAACTAGTCAAGTCAAAGAAGATCTACGATAGGAGATTAGAAGTTGAGTTCGGTCGCATCTTAGCCATTCCCCCCAATCCTAGAATCAGAAATTGCAAGATCGTGATATCACAAGCGAGTGTCACGTGTCTCATCTGGTGAAGCCGAAGGAATGATAAATACTTTGATGCATCTTTAATACATTATGTCGTAAGTTATATTTATTAATGTCTTAATATTAGTTTATAAATTGAACATAATTATAAATATTTTAAAATAAATTAAGTATTTCAATCTAAAATTTTAATATTTGACATTACAAATAAAATTAAACTAAATTATAATTTTTAAAAGCCATTAAATATTTATTATCTATTTAGTTTTACTAATTATCTAATACGATTAAATTAAATTAAATTAAATATTCATTTTATATTAATTAAAAAATTATTAATTAGTATTTTAGAATAAATTAAGAAATAAGATCTATATAAATTCAACTTTTCTATTTTTTTCTTTGTGTCTAAATCATTTCATTTTCTCAAATTATACTAAATTCTAGATATCATAATTAAACAAAAAACTTTATTCTATTCTAATCCTAACCCTAGTTAAACCCTAACCCTATTTGGACTCTAACCCTTACCCTAATTGAACACTAAATCTAATTGTAATTAACCACTAAACATAATTGAATTCTACCCCTAACCCTAACCCTAACTCTAACTGAACCCTAAACCTAACTCTAATCAAACCCTAACCCAAAATTACTTTATTCATAATCCCAACCCTAACCCAAACCCTAATTGAACTTTAAAACTAACATTAATGAAGTATTAACCCTAATTGAACATTTATTGAACACTAGTCCTAATTGTACCATAGCACTAACTTTGAACTACAGTTGAACTCTAATCCTAACCCTAACACTAATTCTTATCCTAATTGAACCTTAACCCCAACCCCAACCTTAACCTTGACCCTTTTTGAACTCTTATTGAATTCATAACCTTAATTAAACCCCAACCTCATCCTCAATCCTAACCCAAATTGAACATTAATTGAACCCTAAACCTAACCCTAAGTGAACACTAATCCTTATTGAACTCTAAATTTTTAGTTGAAAATATTAAAGTGCCTTAGATTTTCCCATTCATCGTCATTTATCATTCAATTCCTAATAGAACTCCAAAAAATTGTACTTTTATAATGTTTTAATACACACCTAATACAAAGGGTTTATAGTTTAAGGGTTAAGGGTTTAAGGGTTTACAGTTTATGTGAGCAGGTATTTTACTCATAGGTTCCAGGTAAATCGGGTTGGTCATTTGTTGTTAGACATGATCCAAGAGGAAGGATGGTAAAGTATAATGTGGTGGAAGAAGAAGATACTAAAGAACTAGAAGATGATGTAGATGGTGATTAGGACCAATAGTTAGTTTATGGTGTCCCTGACGAAGATGTTGAAGAGGAGGAACTAGATCATGATGATGCAGGAGTTAATGTTCATGAAGATGATATCCATGTAGATGATGACATTATCAAAATTGATATTGATGATGATGATGATGATGATGATATGACCAATCCTTACAATATCAAATCTGGATCGGATGATACAGACAAAGAGTTAGATGAAGAAGAAGATCAATGACATTGAAATGTATAAGTTATGGAATTATATTATCTATTTGATATTAATTTCTTGATAGAATTATATTTGACTTATGTGGTTACATAATTAATTCATGATGTTTTTAATTTTTATGCTATTACATAATTAATTTAATGATGTACTTTTTAATGTTTGAAAGGTCAAAAAATTAAAACATTTCAATAGTTATATGTTAACAACCTTGAAATTAGTGTGTTTTATGTTTCATGTGATCATAAGAGATTAAAAAGTCAGTTGTAGAGGTGTTTGTTTAGTGGTTGATGTGTAAAGGCCTTTAAAAGGAATAAAGTGATCATTGTAATGGTTGTTGATGGTTGAGGATTTAAAATACAAGCTCTTGACATTAGAAAATCTTTGTTTTTCTTCAAAAAAATTGTATTTTTCCTATTATGCAACACTATACGGTCACATGCAGCCATATTTTTATGTGAAATCAATTTCAAGTAATGAAGATATGTGTTACCTTTTATTTGAATCTAATTTTAGGGCTTAAGGCATTGATATGAGTTAGAAAGCTTCATATCTTTACATACAGCCTAGTTACCCTATTTTTGAGGGTTTTGTAGTCCAAACATGATATAAAGGGACTCTTAAACTTTTTGTGATTACCGTAGCTTGTGTAAGAGGCCCCATGGATACTATTGTAATTTTAGGATGCATGAATAGGGCATAGGATGAGAAATAAAGAAGGTATAGCTATTGTCCTCAAGAGTTTTGTGAAGAAAAGCATGTGAAATGAGAGGTTCAAGCCTAGGTTTCAACAAAACATGTACGGAAGATCTGATTTTATGAATTTTTATCCATGTACAAACCTAATGGGTTGTTTCTGAACACTGAATATAAATGATATACATACACACACACACATGCACACATAGACATATATGTATGTATGTATGTATGTGTGTATGTATGTATGTATATGTATTTTTAATGTAAATGTAAATGCAATTACTAGATGCTCTCCTAGAACAATAAATGTAACATATCATTAAAGAAATATATATCTATGTATATAAATGTGTATTTATAAATGCAAGTGTAAATGCAAAGAGCATATGGTTTTGTAGAGTTATAGATACAACATATTCATATATTAATGTAATTGAAATTATAAAGTCTTCAACACACATAATATGAAATCGATGAAACTATTAAACTACATGAGAAATAAATGAAAACAGTAAATGTATATGTATGTGTATTTGTAAATGTAAGTGAAATAAATAAGAATAATGAAAATTATAAAAGAATACAAGGAAATTTTTAGAGTTTAGAGTGGGAGAGAGATAGAGTATAGAGGGTTTAAGGGTTTAGGGTTTAGGGTTAAAGGTAGAGGGTGTTGGTTTCTTTTTTACACTATAACTAGGGTGGTCTTCTAATCTACCTATGGGATTGCCAATTCCAATCAAGGGCAGCTCAAAGGACCTAGACCAACTGACAAGGACTTTAAAAAGCCTCCTACACTTTGTGCTCTACAAGACCCGGGAGGGTGATCCCTTAATGTGTTTACAACCTCTACACCAATATCATAAACAACATTAACACATAACAAATAATCCCATTGAATAGCTCAACACAATAGGATAATATCAAATAAAATGGATTGTTCACCTATAATATCAACTATGTGGAGCATGAGATAACTACAACACAATCCATAGTAAAATATAGTGATTAATATAGTCATTAATTAACAATGCCTATGATGAGTGCTTTATCAATGTTTTGATATGAATATTTGAAATTTCTCTTTATTTTTAAAAATTTCCCTATTTTTTATAGTTGTCCCCTATCGCCCCCTAAACAATGACCCAAAATTACCCTCATACAATAAACATGTCCCACCATCCCCTATTGTCCCTATCCCTGAAACTTGGGGGAGCATAGTATAAACTTGATTTTACGAAAAAAGACATTCAGGAATACAGGAAAATCTAACTCTACAACATTGAAAACATCAAATAACAACAACTATAGGAAAAACTAGCTTAAGTAGACAATACATGCAAGATGTGGAATTGTAGAAAAAACACCTAAATTGTTTGACAAAATGCCTCAAAGAGATGTCATCTCATGGAATGGAATGATTGATTGTAGAATGTGCACAAAATGGAATTTGCAAGGAACTTCTCAAAATCTTTGAATTAATGAAGCACTCTAGAAAACATCCTAACATTCTAAGCTTTGCTTGGCTTCTAGGTGCATGTAGTCATGTAGGTTTAGTGGATGAGTTAAGGGTTTAAGGTTTAGGGTTAAGGGTAGAGAGGAGAGAGATAGAGAGAGTGAGTTGAGAGTGAGAGGGTATAGGGTAGATGGTTTAAGGGTTTGGGGTTTAAGGGTTAAGGGTTTAGGATTATGGGTAGAGGGGAGAGAGATGGAGGGATTCATTGAGAGAGAGAGGGAGGGAGAGAGAGAGAGAGTAGAGGGAGGGTAGAGGGTAGAAGGTAGAGGTTAAGGTAGAGGAGGAGATAAGAGTGAGTGAGAGAGAGAGAGGATGAGGACGGTGAGTGAGAGAGATAGGGAAATAGGGAGGGAGTGGGAGAGAGATATGGGGTAGAGGGTTAAACATAGAGGGTAGAGGGTTTAAGGGTTTAGAGTTTAAGGGTTAAGGGTTTAAAGTTTATGGTTAAGGGTTTAGGGTTTAAGGGTAGAGGGGAGACACATAGAGGGAGTGAGTGAGAGATAGACAGAGACCTAAGAGAGGGAAAGGGGGTAGGAGGGAGAGATTGAGAGAGAGATAGAGAGAGAGGGTAGAGGGTAGAGGTTTTAAGGGTTAATGGTTTAGGGTTTAGGGTTATGGATAGAGGGGAGAGAAATAGAGGGATTTAGTGAGAGAGAGAGGGATTAATCTCACTGTTGTGGTGTGCATAATCCTTATTTTAGCTTTAATTCAAGAAATTAATTAAAATGATTGAATGGGATTATAGGCGGATATGTTCTATTTAAGGATTTGATAATTAGTATTGGGTGATAATGCATACTGATGAAATTGTAGTGCAATATATCATCCAAAATCCCATAGTACCAATTTTCTAAGACTTCTGGATGTATGTCACTTCTAGATGAAACATTAGTCACCTGAAAGACTGCAGTTATACTAGAATCACAAGTTTTCTTCATGTCATCCAACATTTTGATTTAAAATTTATGACCATTGCACCACATAGCCTTGTGGTGTTTCACCTGCAATATGTCAAACATGTAAAAATTATTGCAATATTGTCAGTTGATAAACATATTTATTCTTGGCCGAATGTATGCAAAGAAAACAATATCAACATATATATACATCAATATAATTGAAAATAATTAAATAATATGGGTGATTAATATATTTATACGTACCTGTTTATCTCTTAAACCATATGTTAAATCAATTTCCCTTTGTGTAACATTGGAATCTCCATTACGACGAGCTTCTTTAACCAATTAAGCCACACCTTCCCATGTTAATGCACAACCAGATTGTTGACATCTTTCAATCCATACCATCATCCAATCAAGATTGTTGGTGACATACAAATGTAGTGCATCCCACTCTCGACCAACTGTATAAAAAAAATTAAAATTCACAAATGGCGTATAATTAGTTAAATACCACAGTATACGACCTTAATTTATAATTGATGTATATTGAAGATTAAAAATTAAATAAGTACAATATACATAAAAACCATATGTAAAATGTATTCCAATTAAACGCCATGACCATCTTATAATTACCTCTCACTTTCCTCAATCTACCTTTCCCCATCAGGTACTCCCCTTTGAATTTGTTAATGGAGTTGGGATCACAAATACAATCTACATGGATCTTTAATGCAAAATTAAGAAGATATTCACTAATGTACACCATGGTCTAGTATACCATATATCCCTCCACCATAGAACCCTCAGGATGTGCTCTTTGTCTAACCAAATCCTTCAAAAATTTCAAGTTTCTCTCAACCATCCACATTAACCTTGTGTGTACAAATCCACACAATTCAATATCCTCAACCTGGTGTATGAGGTAGTGTTCTTGTGCATTGAAAAATGTCGAAGGTAGACACTTTTTCATTTCACACATTAGAGAAGGAATTTTTCTCTTCCAATAATTTATATCTTCTTTATGGATTTCTTTAGATGACAGCCATCTACAAGTGATTCAAGGTGCAAATATATTAACGAGATTTAACAAAAATATACAATATATTACATAACAAGTAAAACAAATTCCAATTATAAGATGTATACAATGAATTGAATAAATCTCGCTACTTACCTCATGTATTTTCCAATATCATATATAACCTACTTGACATAGTTGTCAAAGTTGTCTAGGAGAGATAGAGGTAGAACGTACTGCAATAATTATAAAATGATCTTTTCATTATTTTTCCAAAAGTAGTAAACACAATACACTGAAAAGTACATGCATTATACAAGTGTATATAATATACCAGAATAATTACCTTAAGGAAGGTATTTCAATCATGTGTTTTCATCCCTGACCCAAATTCACCTTTCTTTATTATTATATTGTTTATGTTCGCAACAAATCTTGTGGGAAATCAAAATTTTCATATGACTTATTTTATAGCATTACTTTTCTGCTCTGTTAATAACCAAGGAAGGGAACTTATATTAATTTGGTCTCCATTGCTATTTAATTGAATGACATTTTTTATTACATGATTGGCTTCCTGAATGTCACTATAAATTTTGAAAAAAAATTATTTGTCATGCCTTCCATCCAATATTTTCCATAATGTTTCTGTTATATTCTTTCCGATATGCATTGTATCAAACAAATGTACAATTTGTAGCTGCTCATAATAGGGAAACCTACTAAATTGTCTGGGATAACTTTTCAGTCCCTATGGAAGTCGACCATTAATTCCTTGATGACCTTCATGAAGCATATAAGTTAAAAAAATTAACGACAATCATTGTCAATTACAACATGAGTAAAAATAACACAATATAAAAATATAAATTCAAAACATATCATATATGATAGATAAACAATTTGATCTGATGTATAACCTTGATGATTAATTCTACTATATTCCAACTTCCATAGGCGAGGTGTCATTCTTCGTGGTTTTGATGTAGTCTCCTCTTTCCCATTGAAAAGATGTTTTCTAGTAGTTTGATACTTATGATTTATATGGAGGAAGTTCCTATACTCATCAAACACCTACTTTCCTAAATTTGTTGAACAACGATATTTCATCTTTGGACCACAAATTGGACATGCAAATTTTCCCTTTGTTTGAAGACCTACAAGATCATATGATTGGATTAAATATGTCAGTTTTTATAATTATATATAATGAATAGATTATTTTAAAAAAATGCATAATATCTACTTCATCAAATTAAATATTGTTAAAGTGCAGTTGAACGTTATAACAGACCAAAAAAATGTGTTAGCCCTGGGGCATCATGAATTGTCCATACAAGCATTGCATGGAATTGAAATTGTCTTTGTCCTATTGGTCTAGAGACATCATACATAGTGGCATCATTCCATAACTTTAGTAACTCTTCGATAAGAGGCTCAATATATACATTCATATCTTTAACTTGGTACTTACCTAGTTGAATGAACATAAACATTACATAATTATTATAACCATTTTACTGCAATATATATAAATTAATGTACATGACTATTGAATGAAAAAAATATAAGTCATTATGCAACAAATAAAACAAATGAGATGCTACTACGTTAAAGAAAATTGATATAAAAAAATACCTAAAAAATAATTGACAACATTATGTGCTCCCTCTTTATTGACATCTATGGAGGAATGTTATTGTTGATAACAAAAATAGGCCACATCGAGTAAATAGATCTCAACTCTCTAAATGGATTCACACTGTCTACCCCAATGAAAGCTTGAGATTACGAGGTTCTTATTTAAAGTGTGGCCATTTTTCCTCCATGTCACTAAATGCATAACCATCTGCAAGCATTCAAAGAATGTCATCTCCACTTCTATTCCGTGCATGGTAATCCATAAATTGCACTAAGCTTTCGCACCTAAATAATCATTGTATACATGTAATAATGGGAATATAATGAAGAACCTTGCGAGGCACCTTTTTTGTTAGTTTATTTGTTCAATATCTACTAATATGACATTCCAGGCATTCTATTGCAAATTCCTGTTGTTTATGATATATAATATTATCATTGGGACATGCATATATTGCTTGATACTCCATTCCCATATCTTTCATACATTTGGCAAATAAATCTCGGTATGAGCGAGGTAAAATATTTGATGGTGGTAAGAAAATTTCACCAATCAATCTACAACAAAAAATAATTTGTTAATATAAAGAATATTAATGGTACATATTTCATCATTTATTTACTAGTGATGAACTAACAACAATTAAAATAGATGAAAAAAGATGACATATATGGCATACCTTAACATCCGTGAGATTGTTATGTTTGATAAACCATTCATAACCTTCAAATTCAATAGCAACAATACAACAGAGAGAAGAGTTGTTTGGGAGCCTTCATAAAGGGGCTCGTATGCTTTCTAAAGTATAGGTAAATCATGAACTTCATCAAAGTCATCTTGATCATCATGATCAGCTCTGCCACTAAATGTTTCATGGATCAATGTATTTGTACCATCATCGTCAACTATGTTTTTTGGTGCATGATCATCTTCTTCCATAGGATCATTAACTTCATCTTCGATATTCACAACTCCATGTTCATTCTCTTGTAAAACCACATTCTCTGGGCCGTAATAATCCATATCATCTACCCTAGGGCACCCCACCTTTATAATAATGATAGACACAAATAAACCATGATCATGATCAATGGATTATATATATATATATATATATATATATATATATATATATATATATATATATATATATAATGTTAAAATGATATAAACATTTACAAATTCAATCAATATAAACACATATAATGAACAACTTACCAATGGATGATAATCATGCCCCCCTTCAATGTGACCATGCTTCCTACAATGTTTCTTAGCTATTGTGATTAAAATTCATCTCATTTTTAAGCCCTTGCAATTATTGCAAGGACAATAACATTTCCCATCACCCTTTCTTTTCAATCTAGCCCGCAATCTATCAAGTCTCTCTTCATTTTGTTCTGGACTAATATTATCTGTCATGATTTTTCTTTACCAAGCTTGACTATTTAGATCTTCAAAAAATATCAAACTCACACTCCAATAATTTTTATTCATATAAAGATAAGAAAATATAATAATTCTAATATTTTACACCAAAAAATATTTGGCATACAACCACCCCTACAAAAGAGAAGATAGTCTAAAGTTAATGACCCCAAAAAACACTTTAAAATGCTAATTCCAAAACTTATTAAAATTCTAATTTTACTATTATTTCTAATTGTTAAGACTCCTAGCCATTATTGGCATGGTGTGATGGTTTATAGGTGGCATTATTGTTCTTGCCACCAAGGTTCAAACCCCGTTGGGGTGGTATTGTTGAATGGTTGTATCTGGTTCATAGCTCTGGTCAAAAGCATTTACCCCTTGAATAAAATGAAAAAATTGTTAAGAATCTTAAAATCAAAATATTGATCTTGATCGCAAACTTCCTACAACAATGGAGGTAGTGAGCTAGTAAGAGCAAGTGACCCATTCCTAAGGAGCAACAAGTTAGAATCATCATTGTTAATGTCAATACTGATTTACCCTTTTAGTTAAAGATGCAATGTGTCACTTCTTATGATGAGCTTATCCCTAGTGCCCTCAACATTGAGAGAACCCTAATGGCACAAGGAAGCACACACTAGTAGAATTTAAAAATAAATGACTAGGTAACTAAAACTTTTAGTCACAACAACTAAAAATGCTAAATTCTACTCATTTTTTGCAACTCAGCTATAAATGAGTAGATAAATTACTAGTTTGGTCATTGATTAAAAATTATTTAGTCACACAAATAAAAATGATGAAATAGTTAGTAATTTATTTAGTCACAATCCATTTGAATAAATTATTTAAGGAATCAATAATATAGCTGGCCAAAATACTCTAAAAATTTAATAAACATACCCTAAAACTTGTCAAAATATTATTTTCAGGCATAGCCCACCAGAATGGAGTTTTTATTTTAATAAACATACTCTAAAACCTTCATCAAAAACCTTCATCAAAACATTATTTCAAGCATAAACCGCCAAAATGGAGAAGTGTTTCCATAAAGAATGACATAGAATGGTGAGGAGATGTGCGTGAAAGGAGGCATAGGATTCATTGCTACTTATCTCATTCCTGCTCTACTCAACAAATATTGCATTGTTCCCACTACTATTTGTAATCTAGGTATTTACTTAACATATATTTCCATAATCTCAAATTCCTTCAGAGGATTTTGAAGTATCAATGTATCCTATATAGAGCTTAGAATGATTTCTTTTAATTAAAAAAATAAATAAATGATGTATTTCCCTGTAATTAGATAATGTGGAGATCTCCTAAATCTTCCCCAACACACTATCCTCTTTGGAACTGTATTTATTACTCCAGCTACTAGGGTTTTGCATGTGGCATCTTTAATATCTTCATGACCATGGCTTTTAAAGAGATCTCAGTCTTTGCTTTAATCCTTTTCATGGTAACCCTTGAGTTCCATAATCCACCTTCAATCTCTTCTAAGAACAGTGTCTAAAGCTAGATTGCATAGTATGCATATAAAGAAAGTCCTTCATACCTTCCATTGTTCCAAACCACCACTCACTACCTTGCTTAAAATGTTGCCTCCATAAGCACAATAACATGTTTTGAAATCATGGTTTCCAGTGATTGACCATTAAGGTCACCACTTTCATCATGAAGATACAATGAGATTTTTGTCTTCAAACTCAAGGCATTATGCAAGATAACATTCTGAATTGTTTGTTGTGTATGATTTTATTTTCTTGCACATTTACTGCTTTGCTAACTTCCTTTAAGACTGAGTATTGCACCCTCAGTTGCAATCTCAAACAGCTCACTCACTATCACTTGAAGATTCCTTTCATTAGCATCCTTCTATAAAATTAAACTATGCCCTATAGACTGCCTACTTACTACAGAGGACTCATTGTTTCATAGTATTGTAGTTCTTAAGATCCTTCAACTTGATTGATACTACTTCACAGTCCACAAGGTATTATTCACTATTCTCCCATCTTTGATGAGTCTCAAAACACTGCTCAAACATGCAATACACTACCTCCATTATACATTAATGGCTAAGAAGAAACATTGAACCTATGATTACCACTGTTACTTCATTTGGATAGTCATTCCCTAATTGCATTTTTCCTTGTCTAACACTACCAAAAGCATTTGAAAAACCCTTAGGGTCAGCAACCTGGGGGTAAGGAAACTCACTGTTAAAATCTCCACTTTACTATGCAAGGTTTGAGCTTTATTATCTTGTCACTGCTCAGCCTCTTTTTGACTATCACATCTCAAGTGACTGTCATTCTTCTTACCATAGATTGCATTTACAAATGTCACTAAACTACATAGTGTTCTTGTTATTGGCTACAATCTTTAGATTGCAAGATTTTGTTATTACCTACAATGTCTCAATCTTTTTGGTATTGCAACCTAACTAATCTACTATAGTTATTGTTTATGTTTCTATAGAGGCCTAAGGTTTGTACCCTAATTATACTCTTATCAATGCTTCTGTTGGTATTAAAAAACAACCTTAAATCTTGGGTCAGAAAATTAGTTGTCTTGCAAAAGTTGTGGTATGATCTTGGATTGTATCCTAGAGTGTGTGGGAAGCTTGTGTTTGATCATTAAGGTATGTAAACCTGATCAGGGAAATGTATCCTATATATCATGGGTCTTGCTTTAATACTTTCCATATTGGTTATTAGCATATCATATTATTATAGTTTGCGATAACCCAAGATTGCATTCAAGTATGTAACAAAATTGGTTTGTATTTTAAGTTATACACTTTTAAGTAACATTCAAAAGGTTTAGAAAATCTTAATCACTCTCTAGAATAGCCCATTAAACATGGGTTGTGCTTGAATGCACTACATAATTGATATAACACAACCACTCTACATATCAACTAGAGTTATAGACTGTTTATTGCAACAAGAGGTAATCACTCTTCGATCATGCTATAATTACATCCTAACTTGTTAAACTTGAGACAACCTGAAAGCATCCAATGATAATTGACACCTACATTAGACAACCTAAATTAACTACATTATATGAGTGCCTCCATTTCTATCGCAACATAGCCACATTAAACTTGGGTCACACATGAATGCATCTTGTATTTGTTATAGCACAATTATGCCACATGACTAATAGAGTTATGGATCACTTAATTATAGTCACAAGAATTTTTTCCTTGGTTGTGATCTTATGGTGATTTCACACAAAAAAATATAAACATGAAATTCTCAAAACCCTAAACCTCTGAAACTGAAATCTAATGAGATGTTGATTTAAAATATGATTTTCAAACCTCGAACTACAAATCTGACTTCACAACTGAATTCTGCAAAAAGACAATGACTACCCTCAACCTAGCGATATCTTCTTGAATTTTTTTTGATTTTTCCAAAGAAAATCATCCTTAGTTCTCCACAAACTATCTCAAGTAGAGCAAAACACTATCACAATAAATCAGGTGCGAACTCACTTTTCTTTATGTTGGCCACAATTTGAATTTTTTCTATTTTTCATGTTTGTCAAAATTTTGACGAAATTGATAGTCGACATTTTGACGAAACCCAGGTTCATTGAAATTTCAACAAATGTTGAGGATAAAATTTCAAAAAATTAAAAATTACACATCAAATTTTACAAGCACCCGATGATGCATCAAATTATACATATTTCGTTAAACATTTTCGTCAGATTTTGTAGTCAAATGAGTTGGTGTCACATTATACAATCTGACTGATTCAACTGGAAGCCAAGAAAAATTCTTCTTTCTAACCTCATATTCATCACTGTAATTGGCCCAGTGGTCTTCCAAATCATCCTTGTGGCTATATTCCTGACTGGCTTTCTTTTGTGCTTCACCAATTATGTCAAATCTAGACCTCTTGGAATGAAAGGATAAACCAACAGTACTCATTTCCTCATCTAAAGCTTAGGCTAAATTAATGGAAGGGCATGCTTCTCAAGTGCCTATCCTCAAAGGGAAGTCTCCACCAAACCCAGTCTTATGTTTATCCCTTTACACAATAGCATCAAAGTCACATGTTTTCCTAGTGACCTCCAAGAGTAGGATATGATCAGTGGGGTACCTTGGAAGTCAATATGCAGCCCTTTGACACCCATCAATCTTGATGTATGAGAAGGTGGGAAATTCTATGAACCAAACACCATACCTCTTAATTAGCTCTTTGGCTTGATTTGAAATCCATGCATGCTCAGCACCTTGAAGCAATCTGGTGATATGCATGGTGAATGCATCATTCACCCTCCTATAACTTGAGCTCCCTAAGTGTAATTGAGGGTAAACCTCATAAATTACATCTTTCCCAAAGATGCCCCTAGTACTTAATCCCTTGTATGGATGAAATCTTGCAAGTGCATAAAATAGGTAGAAAGTCATGGTGAAGGTCTTGGTTTGTAGCACATGGCACAATTGCTCATGAATCACCCTACTTATGACACCTGCCCAATGATAGTTGATCTTCTCTTGTTCCATCCTTTCAATGACATGGAACATCCAATTTTCAAACATACTTGCACTCTTTCATCCTACCACCCTGCTAAGAAGAGTGATGGCATCATAATACTCCTTTAATTTTGCTTTGAATAACTATTTGGGAAGTTTTGAATAGTGAGATTTGGGCTTCTCCAACTAGGAATTGATGATTTGTTGAGCTTTTATGGTCTCTTCCTCATAGTACCTTTTAATTATTTCCATATTAAAATCCACCACATAAGATCTATCTGGAATGTCGAAGGTCTGGGCTATGGAGACAGGATTTAAATTCACCACAATCCTCCCTTGGGGAATTACTATTCTCTAGGTATCACTATCATAATGCATAGTACACTCAAGAACCAACTCATAACATTGCATTATAGAAGGAAAACTAGCTACATGTGCCAACCCTGATTCCAACATCCTTTTAGCCAATAAAGGAGGGTTTTGTGGTACCATTCAAGCCTTGAATTCTTCATAATCCCATAGCCCAACATTCATGTTAGTCACTTCTGACCAAATAGAAGTAATCCTGCTTTCTGGGATCGTACTCCTAATGTCCATCTTGATCCTTTCTACCTCATAAATAGAAGACCCCTCCATATCACTCTTAGCTTTTCCAGCTACTACCTTGCTCGACTCATCCTACATTTGATAAAGAAACCATAATAAAAACCACATGAAACCAAGGTTAATCAATCAAAATCATCATTAAAATGAATCCCAGATAAGCGAGGTGCCATGAGTTCTCATATAAAATGATCATATCTAAGTTCAGGTTTCAAGTCCACCCACAGAATCCAAGCTAGGGAGGAATTTCAGAAAATTCCCAGCAAGATAGATTCCAGTGGAATAAACATGAAAAAACCTATTAGTAACTTCATCCAATCATTATCAACTAAGAAACAACATATGAGATCTCAAAATAGCTCAAATTAACCATAAAATGCATAATAATTCATTAACAAGTCATGCTATTTCATAATCCTTTTTTTTCCACCAAGTTTCAGGAAAATCCACATGAGATGGATTTCTGTGAATGAAGTGATAGTCTGCAGATTTCGGGAAAACAAAGGGACAAAGGAATTTTGGGAAAATTCGGATGAGACAGAAATCCGCAGGGAAGATGAAACTCCAAAAAACCTACGAATTTTGGGAAAAGCAAACGACGACTTTTTCTACACAAAAATGGATTTTTTTGCATGACTATTGCTGGTATTTTTTTTTAGTTAGAATTCATTCCAATATAAGTTTTAAATTAAAAAAATTCTTATTCTGTAAATGAATTACAGATGTATATAAATAAATTGAAATTATTCTTAATCTATTGTATAATAAAGAATACAATTAATTTATTATAAATAGATTATTTCTACTATAATTAGAAATATGTTTCTAATTATACATAGAATGTGTTATAAACACTTACATTATTTTTAGTATATATAAATTTAGACTAAAAAAAGGATAAAACCTCTACATAATTTCAAAACTTTATGCATAAGTTTGATCCCCAAAAAACAATTCTTAAGGGATCAAGACTTGTTTTTGGGAATCTTATAATAAAATGAATTAGTCCTCCAACATATCAGTCAACAGGTATATTTCGATTATCTGGCTCAGAACTTTTTTTAAAAGAGCTCGTGGAACCATGGTATCAAACATTCCAAAATCAAATAAAGAATCAGATATTTGATCTTCATCATCTACTATCTGGTTTAATGTCTGCTCAATAACTCTTTTACCTGCAAATGCAATGTATGCATTAGGCTCGACAATCGTGAAATTAGCCAACATACCAATATAAGAGTACATCAAAACCAGATAAATTCTAGTTATGGAGGAATTACACGTATAGAGATTCTCAAACAGACCGATTTGATTTCGGTAAATATATATATTGCATTTGTCAACTTGTTTATCGAAAAACAGGGCCAAGAAAAAAAGAAAGAAAAGGGTAAAGAAAAACAGGGTAAAGAAAAACAGGGTAAAGAAAAAGATGAAGAAGAAGAAATTAAGCAATTAAGAAAGGAAGTACAAAATATGCTTGTACCAAGTATGCTTGATTCTGTAAACAGAGAACTTATCATTTATATAGAAAAAGTGGAGAAACCTTATAGAGAACCCAAAATTCTTGCGGAATATATTGCTCTACAACTAAAGGAGAGAGTTGAAATAAGAAAAATAATGAAAAAAGCTATTGAACTGGCTGAAAAGGCAGATGTAGAAGGTATTAAAATACAAATTAAAGGTCGTCTTAACGGAATTGAGAGAGCTCGTAAAGAATCGGCTATGCAAGGTAGAGTGCCCCTACAGACCCTTCGAGCTAAAATTGATTATTGTTATTATGCGGTTCAAACCGTCTAATTGATATTTTAATAATATGAGACTTCATACACCTCATAGCATCCATGGCTGAATGGTAAAAGCACCCAACTCATAATTGGGAAGTCGCGGGTTCAATTCCTGCTGGATGCACAATAAACAGTTATTATGCTCTGCTCACACTATCTTTTAGATGAAAGAATCGCAAATAGTGAGGTTCTCTCGATTCAATTAAGTATCGAGATTAGATTATCTGTGCTCATGTTTTGTTATATTATAACTTAAATAGAACAGAATGACAAATATTTTTTTTATTTACGCATGTTTAAACGACATTTTCTGAGAATGAAAATGTATATTACATGGTACAAAATGAACTTCTAATTTAACGATCAAGTTGATTTTGTAATTAGAAGTTCATCTGATAATTTCAGCCTATTCCCTGCCATTTTAAGAATATAAGGGCAGCATTTCAAATTTCGAATAAGATGGAAGGATTGTACAAAAAGAACAGAGGTTTGGTTGTCACTTATCCTTTCTTCCATAAGGGATCTTTTGCATATCCGAAAGAATCGGGCAAGGCAATGCTATTTCCTTTAGTTGTCTTGGGAATATTTACTCTGTTTGTTGGATTGATAGGAGTTCCTTTTTTTCGAAGCGGAATGAGTTATGACATATTATCTCAATGGTTTACTTCATCAATGACCCATTTTGATAAAGAACATCCGGAGAATTGGTCCGAATTTTTCATAGACGCAATCCCCTCAGTTGGTATAGCATTTCTTGGTATATTGATGGCCTGTATTCTATATAGACCTATTTACTTCTTATCACAGAATGTATATCATAAAACAAATCCTCATATGAAGATTATTATGGACCAATCGATTAATATTATATATAATTGGTCTTATTATCGAGCTTATATAGACATATATTATGACATAATCTTGATTAAAGGTATACGAGGATTAGCTGAAACAAGTCATTCATTTGATCAATGGGCAATTGATGGAATCCCAAATGGAGTAGGTTTTTTAGGTCTTTTTGTAGGGGAGGGAATGAGATGCTTAGGAGGGGGACGTATATCTTCCTATATATTTTTATCTTTATTTTGTATATTAATATCCATATTAATATATTACTATTCATTTTGATAATTTCTATTTTCATTCTATCTCATTTTGATAATTTCTTTATATGCATAAGCCTTTGGGTATATAAATTTTTTTGAACTAAACTACTCTACTTGTTTAGATGACGAGACAAGACAGGCTTTCAGACCTATCAACCGAAATGTTGAATATTACGTGAACAAAACATAGTAAGTATTGGAAATAAGAGAAATTCCTTCATTTGAAATAAAAAGAAATAATTTGAATGCGTGTTGATGCATCAGTTTATTATACGAATAGCATGGTTCATAGAATGCATACGAACGATGCAGTGATGCTTTTCTAGCAGTCTAATTCGAATCGAAGACTGAAGGTTGCTCAGTTGTCCATATGTCCAGCAATGCAATGGATTCCGTATGAGAAACATAGTATCAAATTGATGCTATGTCTTTCTAGCAAATTGAAAAGACAATGGAGTTCGATTATATATGATTATATTCGATAATAATCTTTGATAAAAAAAAATGAATATGTGCCCACATTCCGCCATGATTTATGATCTATTGTTTAGTGTCACAGAGATCTTGGGGAATAAGACTCTGGGTCGCAATCGAAAGAATTTTCATTCTTATAATTCTAAATCTTTTTTTTTATTTTTTCTTTTCATTCATATTTCCTCTTTACTCATTTTTGAATAAATTCTCTTCTGTGTAAGTCGTCGGTTCCGCATTTAACAAAAAAAATGCAATGCTTTTTAATCGCAATTTAGCATCGGATCATAGGGACAATACGAGAGAGAAGGAATAGAAGAGTTTCCTAATTGTATAGGGCTATACGCTATCTTTCTTTTCAAATTGCGTTGACCCATAGAAGTGAGAGCTGCATAGATAATTTGTAGTGCTCCTATTATTATCAATATCTCATATGGGCTTTGTAATTATAGGAATTGGTTCCACGGCATCTATAGGGATCAATGGAGCCATTTTGCAAATGATTTCTCATGGATTAATTGGTGCTGCACTTTTTTTCTTGGTAGGAACAAGTTATGATAGGATATGTACTCTTTTCCTTGATGAAATGGGAGGAATCGCTATACCAATGCCTAAAATCTTTACTATGTTCAGTAGCTTTTCAATGGCTTCTCTTGCATTGCCAGGAATGAGAGAAAACGGGAAGTCAGGGAAATCTGGCCGAAGAGGAATTCCGTGAAGATCTTGAAATGTCAAATACCATCATTTTCTCGTGACCTCGCCCACTCAAATTGATTGAATGATCACAAATTTGAGGACCTTGGGTAGGGAAACCCTCCAATGTGAACATTCTACAGATCTTCCTTGAAATCTAGGATCACTCGAAAGAAAATTGAGATGAAATGACGATGCCCTAGGCATGAAACCCTAAATTTTGACCATCAATGCACAGAGCAAGCTTGGGCTCAGGTAACTCAACTGTTGGGTTCTAACAAAGGTTATTTATGGCTCACAAGCAACATACCTCACAATTCAAATGAACAAACAAGCTCAAAACTTACTTGGGAGACCATAAATAAAGTAATATCAAGCAACCCTATCATCAAATGCTCAAAGGCACAAAAATTTTAGCACTGAACATATATAGAATGCCAATGACCATTCACATTCATCAATCAAAAGAGAGGCGAAATGTACATACTATTTGATGAAATGGAAATCGATTATGGCAACAACAAACAACAATCTGAATGCCCAAGAAAGCTTCAACCACTATAACACCCAAGAAACAATTACTAAATCCACAATTTAGAGGTAAGGAAAACCAAACTCAGCCAAGCATCACTAGATTGAACAAATCGAACTCAATAGAATGCAAATCACAAAGCATAATGGCAAGAAAAATCCCCAAAAATCAATTAAATACACCCTCACAACCAATATGAATGAGCATTAATGTCATCCACAAGACAAGCAGGAAAAGTTCAAAAACTCGATGTCAGAATGAAATTTGAAAAAATTTAGTCCAGGTGGATTTCCACAATGAACCAAATTTTTCGAACCACAGTGTTTTTCCAGAGCTTGAGTGGGATCCGGGAAAATCTTGATGAAGTGGAAAATCTCAAACTGGGGTAAAAACGTGAACCTTGCTCAAAACTCAAGCTTTTCAAAGCACAACTTAGGGGAGTCACCCAAGAAAGCAAGATAAACATTAAGCTCATTCCAAGCCAAGGTAAATCCTCAAAATCAAAGGGCCAAAACACCAAAACTCAAAGTGAAAGAGGGTCCCTACTTTCAGCGGGGCGTATGTGCAAAACTACACAACAAATGGTGACTCTGTTGGGAAAATGCTCCAAAGCATTTGATGATGAACAAGAATCATGAACCTATAATCTCTGGTTTTGATCCAAATATCAGAAAAAAATCAAAATGCAAAGATTAAAGAATCAGAACCAAAGGTAGATTGAACCTTCCATAGACTGATAATCCAAGTGTGTGCACATGAGTTCATTTCCCTCCTCGAGCTACTGCAAAGACCAAGTTTAATCAGGGCATGCTACGCAAAGATTCTAACTTCAAAAGAAACCTAGATAGAGCCTCACTACTAGTCAGGCATCTATAGCCCCAATGAGGTTATTGATATGACTCTCACAAACATAGCTCTACTACTAGCTAGGCGTCCATAGCCCTGGTAGAGATATTCAGATACCCCTGATAAGTTGGATGCCTTTTGATTTTCAATTTTTTTTTTCTTCTTTTTGATACTTATTTTCTTTTCACTTTTCATTTCAACCTATGAACTAGGGTTGAGAACCACAGTGGCACTGAAGCAAAAATAAGATTTTTCACTTGACAAGACTTCACAAAGATCCCCCAACAACCTCAAGATTCTTAAGATGTATAAAAGATATAAGATTTTAAAATAAGTTAGGTTCAAATAAAACCAGTGACCCATCCTATTTAAATCAAATATTTAGGCTACTTGACAATAACAAAGATCTCAACCATCCATTCAAGACACTTGATAAAAGTTCATCAATGAAAAAACTTAGAAGAGTCCCAGATAAAATAGTTTTTCCATGCTAGTGCAACACATCTAGATGAAAAATAGGAAGACCTCCAAAGAAAAAGCAGAGAAAAACACCAAACTGTAAGCAAACCTAAACTAACCAAAACAAACAAAAGAAAAGAAGAAAGGGAAACCTACTCTAACCAAAGCAAAGAAAAGAAAACAAAACAGAAAGAAAACCTAATCTAACTATGTACAGGAAAAGAGCTAAAAACAACTCAAGATTGGAAATAATGCTTCAAGTACTGCCCATTGATAGGTAGTGGAATATCCTCCCCAGTGAGAGTTTTCAAGCTAAAAGCATCATCACCCAAGATCTCTGAAATATGATAAGGGCCAAGCCAAAGTTTGTCAAATTTACCATGATCCCCATAACAGTCATGGGCTTTATCCCAGTATAGAACCAAGTCAGAAATCCTAAAGGATTTTACCTTGGCTCTCCTATCAAACCACCTTTTAACTACACCCTGATGTTTGGAAAAGTTTTCTAAGGCTCTGTCTCTTTTCTCTTCAAGGTGTAATATCTCTTGCAGGTGGGCCTCACGCCTGTTTTCTTCATCATAATATTCATTAATGAACTATAAAGTAGGGATCCTTAATTGGATTGGAAATATGGGTTCCAGGCCATACACAAGGTGATAAGGGGAGGTCCCTAAGAAGTCTTCTATCTAGTATGATCTTCCCACAGAGAAAATCTAGGTTTAGTGTGCCAATCCTTGGGATTCTTCTCTAATAGCTTACAAATGACTGTTAAAAGGTTTTTATTAGAAGACTTGGCTAGGCCATTACCCTGTGGATAGTAATTAGATGCAAAATTTATTATGATCCCATGATCAAAGGCCCAATTAGACAATTTCAATGATGCAAATGCAGGACCATTATCACAAACTCAAGATAAAGGACATCCAAAGAGATTGATAATACCTAATTCAATGAACTCAATTACAACTTCAGAAATACACTGTTTGCACGCAAGAGCTTCAATCCATCATGTAAAATAATCAGTAATAGTGAGAATATACCTGTGACCCACATAAGAAGGTGGATTGATGGGACCAATGAAGTCCATTCCCCACTGTGTAAAAGGTTTTACCTCAAAGACCGGCTGAAGTGGAAGAGTTGCATACTTCTCCCTAGTTGCTGCAGTTTGGCACACATGGCAAGTTCTGACATGGCTATGTGTATCCTTGAAAAATGTAGGCCAATAATAACTAGCCCTTAGAATCTGGTTTGTAGTAGAATGTGCAGATCCATGGCTAGTACCATACCTATTATGAAACTCGTCCGTGACCCTTTCAGCCTCCTGTTGTCCTAAACACCCTAAGTATATGCCTTCATGATTTCTTTTATATAGGATAGCTCCCTTCAACATAAAGTTTTCACTCTTCAAATGTAGGGCCTTCCTTTGTACTGCATTAAGATGGTTAGGACACCTTTGATTCAATAGATAGTGAATGATATCATCATACTAGCCCCTTGGATAAACATCTTCAATATTGTAATGCTGGACTATAAGGTCAGGGCCCATTTCTTCCATTGTTCTTGTAAGCCCTTTCCCTCTTACCAACTTCATAGGTTGAATCCCAATGTCATATTCTTGCACCATGGTCACCCACTTTTCTCTGCGTTCTCCCAGTTCATTTTGCATCAATAACAATTTGACTATAGGATCAGGAACTATTGCAAACACCTTGTTTCTGAGAATATAATGCCTAAACTTCTTTATAGCTTTGATCAGGGCATATTCCTATTTCTCCACACTTAGGTACCTCAATTATGCATCTTTCAGTGGTGCACTCATAAATGCTATGGGGTGTTCATTCCCTTGATCAGAATTTTGAGTCAACATGCTAGCACGAGAATCATTAAAAGCAAATGAATATATGTAAAATGGCTTCTCATAATTAGGGCCTACTAGTACTGGAGCATCAGAAATAGCTCTTTTATTTTTTGCAAATGCCTCCTTTTCCTCTGCACTCCATTCAACCTTAGCTTCTTGCTTCAACATGGCATTCAATGGCTTGACTATTTCAGCGAATCCAGTGATAAACTTCCTTACAAAATTAATTTTTCCAAAGAATGACTGCATTTCTTTCTTGCTAGCTGGTGGCTAAATCTTGAGTATGGCTTCCACTCGTTCAGGGTCAATAGCAATTCCCTTCTCCGAAATAATATGTCCCAACAACTTTCCCTTTGTTACTCCAAAGATGCAATTCTTTGGATTGAGTGATATACCAAATTCCCTACACTTTTGAAACACTTTGCATAGGTCCATTATGTGGTCTCCTCACTTCATAAAAAAGACTACCAGATCATCCATATAAATGATTATGCATTGGCCAATGATGTCTTTAAAAGCAATGTCCATAGCCCTCTGAAATGTAGCTCCAACATTGATCAAACTAAAAGGCATTCTCCTATAGGCGAAAGTGCCCCATTTTGTGGTGAAAGTAGTCTTATGCCTATCTTCATACTACACCATAACCTGGTTGTACCCAGATTAGCCATCCAAAAAGGACATCATTTGAGAACCATTAACAATCTGAAGTACTTCATCCAGTGAAGGTACTGGATAATTATTCTTTTCTAATGCTCTATTAAGATTCCTAAAATCCACACAAAACCTAATTTCGCCATTATTATTTCGCACTGGAATCAAGTTTGCAACCCAAGTTGAATGTCAGACTAGAAATATGATTCTTGTAGACAACAATTTATGCACCTCCTTCTGAATTATAGGTTCTAGTAAGGAATTGATTGGCCTTTTCCTTTTCTTGAAAGGCTTCACTCCTTGCCTCGGAGGGATAGTGTGAGTAATAATCTATGTGTCATAAATTTTCAAATCCTCATAACTCCATGCTATCACATCCTGATATGTATGTAATGCATCAATTATCCCTCTCCTCTCTTCTGGAGTACATACTTTGCCAATGAAGACATTTCTGACATCCTCATGAGTCCCCATATTATGCGTTTCACACTGTCCACTGATGGAATCCTTCTTGGCATCTTGTTCTTGATCCTTGACCTTATCTAGATCAAAAATCCTTTCTAATTGCACCATTCCCTTGGGAATAGTATTAGTCTTCAAATTAATTACTCCTTCCAAATCCATCTCTACTTCTTGAGGTTTAGTTTCATCAATAATCTGAGAAGCAAAAACATTTGTACTTGTGATAAAATCTAAAATATTATTATCATCTTCAAATACCTAGAAGTTGGTGACATTATCAGGTACTGAATGTACTGGAGTTAATTCCACTGTAAACTTCTTCAATCCAGAAAGAGACAAAGGCTGCAACGTACTAGCTACCTGAGCAAGGGAATCTGCTATCTGATTCTTACTGTGTGGTATCAACTGAATGTTGAAAGCATCAAATCCTTCAATAAGGTCCCATACTTTGTGTCTATAATTGGTCATTCTTTTGTCATGACAAGAGTATTGTCTCCTAACTTGCTTAATCACTAACTCAGAATCCCCAAAGACTTGCAAAATCTTGACCTTTTTCTTTAGTTCCGTTAACAACCCATGGACCAAAGCCTCATACTCTACTACATTATTGGTACAATGGAATTGAAGTCTATGAGCAACAAAGAAGGTCTTACCTTTTAGGCTAATTAGCTCAAACCCTACTCCAACTCCTTTTTCTGACTTGGATCCATTGAACCTTAAGGTCCAAAAACCAAAAATTGCAAAACTCCTTCATGTATCCCTTACATTGTTGCTACTGGAAGGTTCCTCTAAAAACATCACTTTCTTCCCTTTAGGGTCTTCTTAAATATTTTGGATATTGATTTTGATTGTTGAGATGAGATTGATACATTTCTGCACTTGCTCCACTGTAGTCTGGTATAAGCAACAATCCAGCTCAAAATGGGAGGTATTATGAACCCTGTACCAATTTGGAAAGAGAAAATCTCCAAAATTCATTTCCCTACCCAACTAAATCTGATCCTCGATGCACTTCTGAATGAATTCTTGGAAATTATCTAGCAAATTGAGCTGATTATCTTCAAGATCTTCATCACTTTCAACTGGTTCCACCAAAGCTTCAATTCCATTGGATTATGTAGTGAGATTAGTAGGAACTGTATGCAGTATAAGGACATCTTTGACATCTAACTCATCAAAAAGGACTGCAAGCACATAATTACCCATAATTACTTCCTATATCAAAATTTCATTGGAGGTATTCTGATATTATGTGATCATGTATTTCATTCTAGGTTCTCTTTCAATTCTAATCTGATTTGGTACTCCCTTCCATGGAAGCCACATGTGAGAGTGATCAGTTGATACATATCCATTTAAGGCCCTAGTGAAGTCTCTTCCTAGAATCAATCCATAAGCATCAGGTATATCTGCCACCTATATATTGATAACTTGTTGAATTCTGGGGTTAGAAGCAACCTGCATATGAATCATGTTTAATTCCCCTACAACATTAAATTTAGTTCTATCTAGTTCAATAACCTTCTTTTGGGAATTATCAGGAGTAATACCCAAAGCTCTATAGACACCAAAAGGCATAACATTGGTGGAAGCACCTGAATCCAGCAAACAATTGTGAGGGTTCTTACCAAATATACGAACAAAAATCAAGAATGGAGGAGTGTCCATTTTCCCTTGAAACAAAGTTAAGGGAGTATCCACTTGAGAAACTTGAGTTCTATATTTCTCTTTTCCTTTATCTCCAGGAGGCACATGAACCTAATTATGAGTTTGGTTTTTCCTTCCTACCAATTGAGAACTAGATGCCTTATTGACACTTTCACTAACTGATTTATCTTGGGATATGAAATTTTCACTGTAAGCTCCTAAATTTGCATTCCTACTGGTCAGAACCCTCAATAAATTGAATGCAAAGAGACTTACCTTGAGTTTCTTGAGTTCTACAACATACATGGCCAATTGTTCTTCACTCAGATCAGTAGGGGCCTCTTTTGGGTATTCCACCACCTTATCTTTGCTTGCTTCAACACTCCTTCCTTTGACATGTCCATCTGTGTTTATTCTTCCTTTGACAGATACTACTTTGACACATGAGGATATAGTGGATTATTGTTGGCATTGAGATCTTGAGGTGTGGTGAAGTTGTTCAGAGGGATGGAAGTGGTGAAGGGGCCTCTAGCCTATGGACGTCTATGTGGCAGGTCCCTCAAATCATACTTCTTCATAGGCCATTGGAATGTTTTCACCTCTTCAACATAAGCTTCTTCTTCATCCAAGGGGCCATTTTCATTCATTGGATTCTCATCAAACAAATGTGTAATCTAGTCTCCATTACACACCTAATCTGCCACTTCCTTCAGCTGATCTAATTCTTCCTCAGGTACATTTTCCTTGCTCTACAGAAAAAGAGCATGATTTAGTACCAACACTAATGAATCATAAGGAGTGGATGGAATTATCTCCTAACTACTCAAATTGTTTTCCACTTCATACTGGAAGATTGAAGCCATGGTCTGGAATTCTTGACAATCCAATTCAGAATGCTAATTTGTTTTATGGAGCCTACACCATCCTGATAAAACAGCTTCAACTAAATATACACCACTAGAAGGATTCTCTTGGTTGACTAGTTGATTGACTGGTTGGTTGACTGGTTGATCCAATGGGGTGGGAACTCCTCCATTGTTAGGCATTGTATTCCAAGTCCTATTTTTTCTAGGTGGATGTCTCTTGTTGAACCCTTGTCCACTAACTTTACTTCTATCAAAGTTCTGGCCTGAGGATTGTCCTTAATCATAATTTTGTCTCCTATCATTATATCCTCTATCATTGTTATATCCTCTTTCATTTTTTATATCCTCTTTCATTGTTACATCCTCTTTTAGGATGTTTCCCTCTATCAAAATCTTTTCCTTGTTGAGTATCTCAATTTTTTCTACTATAATTGGACTGCATACCTCTTTGAGTGACTTGAAGCTGATTATTCTGGTTTCTCAAATAAGTCACCTCCATATTTAGTTTCTTCACTTGCTCGGTTAGCTCATCCAATATTTCCTTGTCAGGATTCCTAAATGGAGGCTAATTGGAATTGTTCTAAGGATATCCTACTGTAGTATTGGTATTTAATGACTGGTTCAAAAATTTAGAATTTGCAAATACGGGGGATAACTAGCATGAGATTGTGGATGCAAAGGTTGATTTGCATTTTGATGGGGATAGCTGATTGCAGGTGGAACTTGACTCACTAGAGGCCCTAGATGAGGGACCATTGGCAACTGAGGAACCGGATTCATGATTGGGGTATGATTAGTGAGAGCCTAATTGAGAGCTAGGACCTGTCCAGGTGATCAGTGGGTCATACTGATGGTAAAGGTCCAGAAAAATGTCTTAAAGTAGTTCTAACCTTCATAGCCTCTGCATATGCATCAAGAAAAGTGGTGGGTGGGTTATTTCTCCACTTCATGAATGTGGCAGTGAGACTATCAAGACCTTCATAATAAACCTCTAAAGTAGTGGCTTGGTCAACAACATAAGGAGCCCATAATCGAGTATAGGCACTATGAAACCTATTGTTAAAAGATGATATGGGTTCATGGACTTCTCTCTTAACATTGGTGAATTGAAGATAAAGCTCATTAGGAGTAATGGGAATCCTAAACTTCTACAGAAATACAGTCTCTAGTTTAGTCCAATTGTAAATAGATCCAACAGGTAAATGATTGTACCAATAGAATGTGTCTTCTCTTAAAGAATAAGGAAAGAGCCTACATGCTACATCTTCATGATTAATTCCCCTGTCCTTAAGGCAAGTCTAAAAGATCCTAATGTGTTCCTTAGTAGTTCTATTGGGGTCATTAACATGGAACTTGGAACAAAAGTGCTCTGGTTTCTTGGGCATGACATTATAATTAGTAAAGGTCAATGGAGATGGCTTATTGGCAAGGAAAGCCATTGGTAGAGGTGGGGGTGGTAATGGCTAATTTATGGCTAGATGAGGTTGTTGAATGGGAAAGTCCTCAGACTCGGATGAAGATGAACTTGATGAAGATGGGGATGATGGAGATGATAGAGGTGGATGGGTGGATGATGATTCACCCCTTCTACTGGTCCTCCTTGACCTGGTAGAAACTAGAAATTCTTGAAATTCCTCTTCTCCTAGAGTAGATCTAGTCCTTCTGAATCTTCAAGGAGAGATGGCAGACATAAATCTATCCAGCTTGCTTATTCAGCCCCTCCTTCTAGCACCAATCTATTGATGATGTTTTCTACACAACAACAACTCAGAAAAGATATAATATCCTATCTCTCTTAAAAGGTAAATCTCTATCAGCAAGCCTCAAGAGATAACCCCAAGGTCTCTAATGTCAAGTTTTGATAATGCATAAACAACTCAGTGATAAATGTGAAAATGTTGGTAATCACAAAGGGACCTTCTACAAGCAAATATTGAATCTTCAATTTATCAGATCTAGCCATATGATGATACTTCAATCCTAAATATAATCCAGATAATAAATAAAAGACAAAAGATAAGGGTTTCAAAAAGATCACTAAGATTACTACTATTCTAAGATTAACAATGCAAATGATGAAATACTTGAAATGGACCAATCCCTCATAAACCAATTCTTGCTTAACCCAGATGAATATGTAATCTTACAAGAATAGTGCAATATTCTAAGGGGTTAAAGATTTTAAGATCATGAGCATTCATCCAAGACAACCCTAAGGCAATTGAAATGAATAAACCTCCACAATTGAACTAAGCACAATGGATATATGGTCCAGGCTAACTTTGCAAAGCAACTAATAGTCAACTAGCTATAAAAAGTATGGACCAGGGATTGCTGTAACACTTCAAGCATCAAACCATAAACACCATTAAATCAAATCTAATTATAAATATCAAGATATCAATTTTCCTCAAAGAAATTCTAAAGATAGAACAACAAGAACCATGCAAGATAAGAAGAACACAACTATGGCACCAAATCACAATGTCATTACTTGCATCAAATTATCCACTAAAGCAACAATTCTAGTTTTTTGTTACAATATTTGCTTAAGAACAACTAACTCCTAACTCCTACTCTACTGCTTAATTCGCTCTAGTATCCAAAGTATCCATTTTTTTTGTCTATCTAGCCCTTACAAATGAGGCAAAATGCCATATTAATAGAGACCCCCAAGATATGTCGACCTAGATATTTTTTACAATAATAATTGGCCACAAAACAAGTCAGCCAAGAGAAATTCAAAATAAAATAAACTATGCATTAAATGGTTGAACTTCATCCAAGTCGGTCTGGAATCTCCAATACAATTTGGACCAATGCATGTGAGATAATAGGGAAGCACAAATTTTGATGTATCCTATCATTAACTGCCTTCCCATTTGTCTTTATTTCGATCCACCATTTCATGCACCTTCAAAAGTACTTTGTCCAAGTCATCTATGGATGGCAAAGGAAAAACCTTCAGTCAACTTTCAATTGATGTAATATTTTCCTTGGATTGCTCCACCGATTTATCCCAATCAACATTATAGGTTTGATATTTATCAATAACTATAATATAGGTGGTTGCATCACTGGCTGGGGAATATACATCTTGCCACCATTTTCTTAATTTTCTAGACTCAAATGTTTCGGTGCAATCCTCCTTCTCCCTGTCATGATCTCAAAGAAAGAAAAGCATCCATTATAGATACTGGTCAGGGTGTCCTCAATTTTCCTGCTCTGCTTATATATCTTCTTTAAAACCTTTTTCCTTATTTTTAAAGCTTCAAACCATTCCCACGGTTCTGTAACTCTAGAGGAATGGAGAATTCCATCATTCACTAGCTTATCCTTAGTATATTCCATGATGGTCTTAGTCTTTTGTAGCAGGAGATCTGTATCTTCTTTATCTTGACCTAATACCTCTTTCAACCAATCTTTTTCCCTCATAGCATCTCCTCCAGTTGAAAAAATGTCCTTGATGGCATCATTTCCTTGGTTTACACTCCTTCTAGCCAATTTTTTGTAGCAAGAGTAGTGGCCTTCATTATTTCCAACTCAGTGATAGTTTCTTGGGGCATGAGACTTGCAGAAAAAGATGAGGAGCCAATGGATTGAAAAGGTTTCATCAGATCCTCTAAACATTTCTTGAGTCTTTCATTGTCTTTCTTTAGCTCCTATTTAGTTTGGACCTCTTTTATTAATCTCCTTAGGATTACTACACTAGAACCCTCATACTCCTCAATATCATGTTCCATGGAGGTGGGACCTAGGTTGATGGTTTGCATATTATAATCACTCTTAGCAACCTCATCTTTGTTCTTATCTGGAGCAGGATTTGCAATGCGGACCACCCTATTGTTTGCTTCATCTCTTTCAATCTTAGAAATGACCTTGGCCCTCTTCTTTCCTTTATCTTTTCCTATTTTATCCAGTAACTCATCCCAATTGGGTGGGGTATCCTCCACAACAACTTGTTTTCTCCTTATTTCTTTGTCCAACCACTCTGGAACAGTGGACTCTAACTATGTTTCACTTTGTCCCACTTCTTCTTGTTGGTCCTTAGGAGTATCGTCATTCAAATCCTGCCTCTCGGGAATCTCATCGACCTTATCTTCCTTTTCTTCAGTATTCTTTTCTTTTTGCACAGGTGATGGAACTTTATTTGCTACTTCTTCTCTTTGAGGAGATCTAACTTCTTTAGTTCTAACAGGTGAATCTTCATATGCAACCAAGGGAGACTACATCACCCTTTCTATTTCTGCCTCTGCACTATAAAGCTCACCCTCATGAAATTCTTCTCCTTCTATATCTTGGTGATCCTTAGCTTTCTCAAATTCACCTTATTCTTCATGAGCTTCATGGGAAGAAGGGACATCATCATGTTGTTCTACATGAGAAGTAACTAGAGGAGGATCTTTCTTTGGCACACTATCCTTAGGAGAAGGAGTTCTTGATTTCCTTGTGTATACTTGTGTCATTTCTTATGAAATTTCCACATTTACCACAAGTGGGACAACTTCTTCTTATCCATCCTCGGAGCTTTCCTTTTGTGATAGTCTTACAATTCTTCTTCTTTTAGGCATAGAAGCACCAACCTCAGGGTCTTGCTCTTTAACTTCCTCTTTTTTTAGGCTTCTTAGCCCTTGAAGTATGCCCCCTTTTCTTGGCAATAGGCCTTCTCTATTTTTCTGTTTCTTGAGATTTCTCCAGTTGAACATCTTTAATCTTGATTTTAAAAGGGGAGCTCACCTTTCCCTTACCCTTAGGATCTTGTTTAGCTGACTCCTCGAAAGTAGAATGAGGGTCTAAATCTCCCATCAGATCATAGGTACATTGTACACCTTCATTTTCCAATTCCCATATTTTATGCTTCGGCCATAACTTTGTGTGCTTGATGACTAGATCCATTAACTATCTTAGCTCTATTTTTTCTTCCTCCAACTAGTCTATTTCACTAATTGGCCTGTCCTTTACTGCTTCATAAGCATGGCCTTGAATCAAGTCCCCATCATCTTCAATCTAATCTGGAACTGCCTTCACATTATATAATCTGACTCATTCAACTAGAAGTCAGGAAAACTTCTTCTTTCTAACCTCATATTCATCACTGCAATTGGCCCAGTGGTCTTCCAAATCATCCCTGTGGCTATATTCTCGACTGGCTTTCTTTTGTGCTTCACCAGTTATGTTCAATCTAGGCCTCTTGGAATGAAAGGATAAACCAAGAGTACACATCTCCTCCTCTGAAGCCTGGGCTGAATTAATGGAAAGGAATTCTTCTCCAGTGCCTATCCTTAAAGGGAGGTCTCCACCAAACCCAACCTTATGTTTATCCCTTTACACAATAGCATCAAAGTCACATATTTTCCTAGTGTCCTCTAGGAGTAGGATATGATCAGTGAGGTACCTTGGAAGTTGATATAGAGCCCTTTGACACCCATCAATCCTAATGTATGAGAAGGTGGAAAATTGTATGAACCAGGCACCATACCTCTTAATTAGCTCTTTGGCCTAATCTGAAATCCATACATGCTCCACACCTTGAAGCAATCTAGTGATATGCATGGTGAATGCATCATTCACCCTCCTATAACTTGAGCTCCCTAAGTGTAATTGAGGGTAAACCTCATAAATTACATCTTTCCCAAAGATGCCCCTGGTGCTTAATCCCTTGTATGGATGAAATCTTGCAAGTGCATAAACTAGGTAGGAAGTCATGGTGAAGGTCTTAGTTTGTAGCACATGGAAAAATTGCTCATGAATCACCCTACTTATGACACCTACCCAATGATAGTTGATCTTCTCCTATTCCATCCTTGCAATGACATGGCACATCCAATTTTCAAACATACCTGCACTCTTTAATCCTACCACCCTACTAAGAAGAGTGATGGCATCATAATACTCCTTCTTGAACTTTGCTCTAAATAGTTGTTTAGGAAATTTTGAATAGTGAGACTTGGGCTTCTCCAACTAGGAATTGATGATCTGTTGATATTTAATGGTCTCTTCCTCATAGTACCTTTTAGTTGTGTCCATATTAAAATCCACCACATGAGATCTATCTGGCATGTCAAAGGTATGGGCTATGGAGACAGGATACAAATTCACCACAATATTCCTCCCTTGGGGACCAACTATTCTCTAGGTATCACTGTCATAATGCCTAGCACACTTAAGAACTAACTCATAACATTTCACTATAGAAGGAAAACCAGCTACATGTGCCAACCCTGATTCAAACATCCTTTTAGCCAACAAAGGAGGGTTCTATGCCGCCATTCTAGCCTTGAATTCTTCATAATCCCATAGCCCAACATTCGTTTCAGTCACTTCTGACCAGATAGAAGTAATCTTGCTTTTTGGGATCTTACTCCTGATTTCCATCTTGATCCTTTTTGCCTCAGAAACAAAAGACCCCTCCATATCACTCTTAGCTTTTCTAGTTGCTACCTCACTCGACTCAACCTGCATTTGACAAAGAAACCATAATAAAAACCACATGAAACCAAGGTTAATCAATCAAAATCATCATTAAAATGAATACCAAATAAGCGAGGTGCCATTAGTTCTCATATAAAATGATCATATCTAAGTTCAGGTTTCAAGTCCACCCATAGAATCCAAGCTAGGAAGGAATTTTAGAAAATTCCCAGCCAGACAGATTCCAGTGGGATAAACATGACAACATCTATTAGTAACTTAATCTAATCATTATCAACCAAGAAACAACATATGAGATCTCAAAATAGCTCAAATTAATTATAAAATGCATAATCATTCGTTAACAAGTCATGCTATTTCATAATCCTTCATTTTCCACCAAGTTCCAAGAAAATCCGCATGAGACAATTTTTTGCAGACGAAGCGATAGTCTACAGATTTTGGAAAAAAGAAAAGGATCAAAGGACTTTCGGGAAAATCTAGATGAGACAAAAATCCACGGGGAAGATGAAACTTCGGAAAACATGCAAATTTTGGGAAAATCAAGATAAAACGGGAAGTCGATGAAATCTGGCCGAAGAGGAATTCCACGAAGATCCTGAAACATCATATACCATCATTTTCTTGCAACCTCACCCACTCAAATTGATCAAATGATCACAAATTTGAGAACCCTGGGTAGTGAAACCCTCTAACTTGAACATTCTATAGATCTTCCTTGAAATCTAGGCTCACTCGAAAGCAAATTGAGATGAAATGACGATGCCCTAGGCATGAAACCCTAAATTTTGACCATCAATGCACAAAGCAAGCTTGGACTCAAGTAACTAGACTGCTAGGTTCTCACAGAGGTTATTTACGGCTCACAAGCAAGATACCTCATAATGCAAATGAATGAACGAGCTCAGAACTTACTTGGGAGACCATAAATAAAGCAATATCAAGCAACCCTATCATCAAACGCTCAAAGACACAGAAATTTGAACCTTGAACATATCTAGAATGCCAATGACCATTTACATTCATCAATCAAAAGAGAGGCAATGTGTACATACCATTTGATGAAATGGAAATTGATTATGGCAACAACAAACAACAATTTGAACACCTAAGCAAGCTTCAACCACTATGATGCCCAAGAAATGATCACTAAATCCATAATTCAGAGGTAAGGCAAACCAAACTCATCCAAGCATCACCAGATTGAACAAATCCAAATCAATAGAACACAAATCACAAAGCATAATGGCAAGAAAAATCACCAAAAATCAATTAAATACACCCTCACAACCAATACGAATGAGCATCAATGTCTCCGACAAAACAAGCAAGAAAATTTCAGAAACCCGATGTCAAAATGGAATTTAGGAAAATCTAGTCCAAGTGGATTTCTGCAAAGAACCAAATTTTTTGAACCACAATGTTTTTCCAGAGCTTGAGTGGGATCTAGGAAAATCCAGATGAAGTGGAAAATCCCGAACTAAGGTAAAAACCTGAACCTTGCTCAAAACTCAAGATTTTCAAAGCGCAACTTAGGGGAGTCACCCAAGAAAGCAAGATAAACATTAAGCTCATGCCAAGGCAAGATAAATCCTCATAATCAAAGGGCCAAAACACCAAAAATCAAAGTGAAAGAATGTCCCTGCTTTCAGCGGGGCATGTGTGAAAAACTGCACAACACCTACCATGTGATATGCTATAATGGGTATCACATATTAAAAATATTATGGAAAAACAGAGGACTCCATTATAGCAAATCCAATTTAGACTACATATCAAATGGTGGTGGATGGGAAGGATTTTTACCTTTGTGAGGTGATGAAAGAGAAGCTAATAATAAATCTCCTAAAAATTAAAACCTCCCAGTAGAAATTATAGTACAATACATTGCTAATATGTCTAGTACTCTACTTCTTAAATGAATTTCCCACATTCAAAGGTAAAGTGTGGTAGAAAAACCTACTTGTAGCGGAATAAATCAAGCTCTACACTCTACAATTTAAATAAAAAGAAACATACACTGCCACATTTTGGGGCTTCTTCAAAATCTTCCAACAATAACAAGAGGCCAAGGAATGAATCCCATATGAATATATCAAGCAATATATAAACACCATCACTTTTTTGGTGGATACAGATTACACTTATATACAGGAAGTGTATCCAAGAATAATATAGATTACCAATCTCCCCTATGAGGTTTCATATTAGAAAGTAGATGCATATGCTACCAAAATTATTAGTAATCCAAAGTACCTAAATGCAAAGAGATTTAGGACATACATATAGAATATGGACCTAATACATAAGAATGCAGAGAATAAGTTCAAAAAGAATAAGGAACAACTTCATAAGTGATAGGGAGTCCTACAAAAAGAGCCAACACATCCCTTATCCTTCACACTACTTCCAGGAACTAGCACACCAATAGAAAGAAGGTCTGGAAGGCTACACAAAGCAAATAGTGCACAATCTAAGGTACCCACTTCATCCTCAAAGATAGTAACCATCCCAAATGTTAAAGAGGTCTTAGAAACACTACTACAAATGAGTACAAAAGAAGAAAGATTAAAATTAGTGACCTAAACAACCAACAAAAGAAATATAATTCAAATTTCTAGAGAAGAAGAGGAGGATGAAGAAGAAGTTGAGGAAGTACAAAATCCTCTACAAAAGAAGAATAAGGAGTACATGGTGGAAATTTAACATCAAGAGGCTTCAAAACCACCACAACAAGCAATCAACATCATTACCACAATAAATACTATTATATACCAAAGGATGTTACCATAGGTCCTAAATATGTATGAAGAGGTAACTATGGAGAATAAAGAGAGGATAATACAATTTTTAAAGTAAAATACATTAGAAGGTTAGAAAAGAGCCTAGAATAAGCAATTAAAGGCTTCTTGGAGCCAATAATTTTTGTACTATGAGAAAAGAGAAAAATACTTGAAGAAAAAAGAAGAAATAAGAGATAAGGAAATAAAAGAGGTAGGAACTGACCTCAGTAGAGTAGAAGGAGAAGCTAGCAAAGTCCCAAGCCAAGTATGCTGGAATACATTTACTATTGCACCAAAATATTGACTTGTTAACACTTGATACAAATTGTAGAGATAAGTGGATCCATAGGAGGTCATTAGTCCATCTCTCAAATCCAAAGGAAGATGTTGGAGATTAGTCCAACAATCCCCCCTTAGCATCACCCTAGGGAATTCAAACCCACAACCCAACTCTAATACCATTTTTGGGACATGTTTTCCATTATGTGAAAAGATCAACCTACTAGTGGTTGATACAAGTACCACAGATAAGCAAATCCACAAGAGGTGGTTAGTCCATGTGCCAAATCCTAAGGGAGATGCTAACAATTTTTACAACAATATTCTTTTGAACATCACTTGGAGGATACTTATTTATGTTTAGAGGAGATATATTTATCTTTAGATTATGTTCTACAATCATTTCTATGAGATTCTATATTTTCCTCTTCATCAGTGTAGCCTAGAATTCATGTTTGGAGTGTGAAAGTTTTCAGTATCAATATGGAGACACTTGAGAAGAATTCAGAGACATCACCCATCATCCTTCTTCTATCATCATCCTTTTAGGAATGAAAATACATAAGATTGCATACCATCTTGGTTATGTTTTTCCTAAGGGGAGGAATGGTGTTTAGTGAGATTGGATCATCTTCAACATTCAATGTCAACCATATACCATCATTGCAAGAGACTCTACATTGACGAGGGGTTGCATTGTCTCTCTTCTTCTCTCTTATTGGGGGGTCTTTTCCTTCCATAGGTTTTTGTCTTTCTCATTCTTCAATGAGAGAATTTTGTTTTCATCTCTTTTGGGGAGGAGTTTTGTCCCACTAGGTTTTCTCCTTTTCTTTGTTTGTGAAAGATAACATTTATACATGGGTACCTAACATGGCCTTCTATTTGAGACCCATCTTTGCATCATTTTCATTTTTTTTCCTCCCTAAGTTGTACTTAAGGCCTATGTGTTGGTGTGAATTTTAAGTGTTATACCTAGCAAGTTCACCTAGTAGGTCCTATTCACATGTTAAGTTTACTTAGGTTGTAGGAATATTTCTTGAAGACTTAATTGGCATTAGATCTTATCTTATCTTGTCATTTAATTCTTGTTTCTTAGGTCATTTAATTTTTGTTGTCTCATGACATAATATTAAGAAACTTCTCATAATATTGTCTAATCCTATGTCTCAACTTGGCTATATAGCCAAGGGGTTCTCATGTGTAAATCAACACTCATAATCCAATCATACGAATCTATCATTTGCACCCTTTGATAGAATAACAATATTCTCTTATAGCTCATCTCTCTTGTACTTTCATACAAGTTCCTATATCTTGGGTGACTATAATCTTTAGCCAAATTTTGCATGATGTAAATTATTTTATACTAACTCTTACACACATAGGAATAAATCAACCTAGAATAATTGATTTAGGGACACAAGAGTGATATCTAAACAACAAGGTCTAGGAAAAAAACTAAATGCAAAAGGATAAGGTACCTAGCTCTAGTTATAATGATGATTTATATTTTTTTTGTAGACATTGAAATCAACCTACCTTGGGATTGAAAAAAAAATCTCTTTATATGCACTTTACCTTGAAATTACAATATTTTACTAGCACTATGAAGGTTTAAATATATGGGTATGGGTTGTTTCTTTAGGAAGAAGTTTGATTTATTTCCTATGAATCTAATCTAAGAGAGTGCACGCTTATACTTTCTAATTTACTTGATTCTTTGTGCTTTGTTGAATGTCAAGGATTGGTGGTGTATAGAAACAATTAAGTAAGAATTCCAGATTATAAGGTGTAGTAACATAAATAATACACCCCACCTTGGAGGAATGGGGCACAAGGATAGGGTTCCTATTTCACACTTGCTACACTCAATGACACCTTAGAGATCTCAATCCAATGAAGAATGGAGGAAGAGGTTTTACAATAAGGTATCTTAGGGAATGTTTAGAGATAAATGAGGGGTTCACCAACAAGTTTACACTTGGAAAAGACAATGAAATGCAAAACCCTAATATGATGCAAACTTGATTTAAATGACCCAGAAATGCAAATGAAACTAAAAAAAAGCTACATAGTAGAATGTGTACACCTGAAAAATCTAAAGATGACTAGAAAGACCTCTAAAATGCTAGAAATTCTAACTTTTGACCTAGTGGGACTCATTCGCCATTCTAGGAGGATCACTCTCAATTATAGATTTTTACATAGGAGTGGGTTTCAGACAAAAGGGTATCTGAATCTACAAAGATTTCTTAAAAACACCTATAGTGGGACTTATTTTCCACTTGTGTCGAATGAGTCCAGTTTGGATTTTTTGGAACTTCAAAGTTCTGATCTGCATCTCTCATTTTGCTCAATCTACTTCTCTAGGTTTCCTAATCCAAAACTCTGATTTTGGGGTTGTAGAAGACATTTTAATGAGGATTATGACCTTGCAAATGGGGAGACAACTCCAACAAGCTTGTAACCTAATCTTCAATGATCCTTCAAGTCTTCAAAGCACTTAGATCTACAATTACAAAAAGAAAGAGAGAAAAAGTGTGTATTGTTAGGGAATAGGGGTTTGCCTTGGTCAAACCCCTTGTAGGTAATTAAACCAAAAGATGAGACAATGAAATGAGAGAAATGAAACATGAAACAAAGAACATGAATCATGGACAATAATACCTTGAATGATGCCTTGTAAATGATGTCTTGTAAATTTGCAACTCAACATGAAATGACCATAAAGGATGTAGATCTTGATCTTGACAATAGGTGTAGAACAATGCTTGATCTTGGATCCTCAATGCTACATCACAACACTAGCTCAATAACATATTTGATGCTTGATATGCTTGACATGATGATGGATCTTGAATTGTTGCAATAATTGATGAAGAATCTTGCCTTTGAATGTCTTAGAAATTATCTTGAATGCTCTCTAGATGATCTTGTGAAGTCTTGGAATCCTCAATTCTTGAGTACTTGACTTCATATCATGAATTCTTGTGTTTTTTATGTGAAATAAGAATTTGAAAGCTTGCTTATATAGGCCATACACTCAAATGACCGTTTATTGGATCCACAAGGCTAACATAGAAGAAATTTGAACTTAAAACCCAATTTTTCCTGCTCAAACCTCAAAAATAGGCCAAATGGGACTCATTCACCTAAAGTGACAAATGGGTTCCATAGGGCCTATTTTGATTGCTAAAGCGTAGGGGAGGGTGTAAATTAAGTTTATTTGCTGATCTTGTCGGGTTTTTGATTGAAATATGTCTTGGGATGCATAATATGGGGTCATAGGGGCCTATTAATGATGGTATAAAAGTCATAAATGCAAGGGAACCCAAAATCCAATGTGAAAGTGTAAATAAATACTTTTTACAATACTAAATTAAGGCAAAAATAGGTCTATTTAGCTAAAAAGGGCCCTAAATCCAATGTGAATGTGTAGAACACATTACAACACTAGATTAGGTCTACTTAATTTACAAGACTCCTAAATTTAATATGAAGGTGTTAATAAATACATTTTACAACATTAAATTAAGGAAAAGTTAAGTTTATTTAGCTTAGAAGGGTCCAAAACCTAATGTGGATGTGTAAAACACATCACAACACTAGATCAAGGCTATATCAAGTGCACTTTATCATTAATTATTCCCAAATCAAACAAGAAAAAGGCCTACCATTTTTTTGTCATTACATAAGGGTCATTTTATCTTAGGTCAATTCTCTTTATTGGATTATCTTTTATGGTTATGGAAATGATTGAGGATAGTAATCTTCAAAAATGAAAATAATTTATAGAATGATGGTGTATATTTTGATTCTTTTTAGTGCATCAATTAAAGTTTTCCTGCAATGATATTCTCCTTGAAATGCTAGGATGATTGGATATAAGAAGATGATATATGAATGCAATTGAATACCTTTAATTATAAGAACATAACAATACATCATAAAAACATGTGTTAAGTTGACTCATATTAGTTAGTGAAATGAGTGAGATTCAATTAAATTTAAAATTAATTTATGAAAATTTGAGATTAGATCTAATGGTTGTGAGATTTCTCAAAAATTTGTAAGATTGACTAGGATCAAATTGTGATAAAATCAAGATGAAAATGAAATATTAAAAAATGAGTTCATGAACATAAAAAATATAATAAAATACAAACAATTCAATTTTCAATGCTAACTTTATCAGAATCGACACCAGTCTCATTAAATATTCAAAATATGTTATACCACTTTTTAACTCCTTGTCGACTGCCTATGTATGAACGTGTCAAAGGCTTTTACTTTCTAAAGTAGTCTCCAAATTGTCATCTCCATGAATGATGACAGGAAGCACCTCCTTCGAGGAAACTATAATTTTTTTGTTATATTTCATTTGGGTGTGCATACTTTTTAAGGTAGATTCAGCTTTTGGTTTTACTTCCGCACACAGTTCTAACAAAATAAAATCTAACATCAACCAATGTGCTTCCCTTTCCGACTAACAATGTGGGGTCGACTATCTTGTCATTACTTATATTTGACAAATTAAGCCTGCTCTTACTCTCATTATCAATCAACTTTTGCACCTGCGAGTGCACTCATATTTATACATTTATTTTTTATTTTGATATTTTATCTTCTTATCTCAATGGAAGTAGCCTCATTAGAATAGACGAAAAGGGTTTTTTTCAAGATCCATGATACTAAGGATGGTTGGTATAATGGGTTTAATACAGTTGAATAAAAGCAATCGACAAAGATTTCATTCAAGGCATGAAAATAATTATGCCGAAGGCGTCCTACGCTTAGTATTTGCGAGGTCATTTTACATACGACGGTGTAGATTCATGGACAGGCAATCGCCTGCGATCAAATGTATCCGAGCCCGTCAATGCTTTTCCCGCCGAAGACGTTCCCTTGCTGAGGTTTTGGAACTCATTTTTACCTGAATGGTGTAGATTGCGGGAGACTACGATGAAACTAGTCTGAGTCGTTCACCAGTTTTTGCCACAGCCCCGTTCCAGATCCCAATCCCGTTCATCTGAAAAGGACATTCGTTTCGCAATAACCCCGTTCCGTTTACTACCGCCGCCCTCATTTTTAGATGTAAATGTCCCTGCTTTTAAATCATTCTCTACTTAGAGATTTATCTCCATTTACTCTGGTGTTATCTCCGTGCATTTTGAATGTGCAACGCTTTATGTTTCAGGCCAGAAAACAAATGTACAACGCTTATCTATGAAAATCTTAAAGGTCAGAGCCCTTATTCCCTTGTTTTCTTTGACAATACTATATAAATAGATATATGGCCATGATATCTGACAAAGTTCCTCTATTATTTATGCTTCGATGGATGTACATACTATTCCAAAGCTCCCATTTTGGCATGGGCAGGGAGGATGCTAGCAAAGGCTGCAGAATTTGGCTTTAAACTTGACAATTGCATTTGCTTGGAAATTTCTAAGGCCTTTTCAACAAATCCATTTTGGCACACGGAGGGAGCATACTGGCGAAAGCTGTGGAATTTAGCTTTACACCTGCCAATTGCATTTGCTTGAAAGTTTATAAAGCATTTTCAACAAATCCATTTTGTACATATCTGCAATCATTACAGTCCAGGAGATGGGATTTTTATTTTTAGGTATTATGTCAAACAGTTCACGTGCCTTGTTCATACTTCCACTTTTTGCATGCATGTCTACTAGGGTAGTCGCGACCATGATATCTGACAAAGTTCCTCTATTATTTATGATTTGATGGATGTACATACTGTTCTAAAGCTCCCATTTTGGCATGGGTAGGGAGGATGCTAGCAAAGGTTGCGGAATTTGGCTTTAAGCCTGACAATTGCATTTGCTTGGAACTTTGTAAAGCCTTTTCAACAAATCTATTTTGTGCATATCCTGCAATCATTGCAGTCCACGAGATCAGATCTGTTTGAGGCATCTTGTCAAACATTTCACTGCCTTGTCTATGCTTCCACATTTTGCATACATGTCTACTAGGGCAGTTGCAACCACAGAATTTGGCAGGTTCCTGCAATGTCGTCTGTGAAAACACTGGGTTATGGCAAGAGGATTATCTAGCTTTTCTAACACAACATCCACGAACCTCTTTTCAGCTGTGGTGAAGATCACAATCTCATAACTAAGATGTGGCAATTTACCAGTGCCTGATTTGAATTTCACTATCGATATGCTGCCTTTGGAGGTTTTTCTTGATCTTAATGATATTGCTAAGCATATGGTGGAAGCAGGGTATGTGACAGAGTGCTGCCAAGTTTATGACAACATAAAAAGGGTTTTTATTGAGGAAAGTACTGTTAGAGTGGGTTTTGAAAAGCTGTACATCTATTTTATTTAAGATTTTGATTGGGATAATTTGCCCTGGCCCTGTTAATTTCAAGTCACAGAGAGACGGACACTTGATGAAGACAATTGCGAGTAGCCAAGTTATTGAACATTTTGCATGTCCTCCTTACAGAGTATAATGTGTTGGTATTGGAGAGCCACCTTTTCTAATTTGATGAAAATATATGAGATTCATGGTTACAATTAAAACTTATCAACAGCTAGATTTGTTTGAGCTCCATTCCTACTCAAGTTGAATTTAGTTGCTCATCAAATGAAACACATCGTCAAAATGTGATCAGCCTATCAAGAGGATAGAGATACATAGATTAAAAATTTAAATCATTAAACAATAGGGAACCTGGTGAATTGCCCCAATTTAGTTTTGATATCCATCAATGTAGGATGTTGTGCACAAACAATAGTTCTAACATCAGTAAGGCTCAACAAACTCGCAAGAAAAAGAAAGAATTTTTGCAGCTCACATGCCGAGTTTTGTACAAAACAATTGCTAGCTTTTCACAAGTAACTCAACAAGTCTCCACCTGCAACTTGGCTGCCAAAGAAAATCAGAAACATTGTCAAAACCCCCTTTTTTGTGTTTTTTAATCATTTTCATCTTCCTCATAAGGATCTCAGAAGAGTGGACTGGTTGTTGGGTGACTGAAAGGATTCATTGGCATTTGGTTAAAAACAATAAAATTATGCAAAATAGTATGAACCTCAAAGACCCCTGCTTCCCCAGACTCCACAAAGGGTGCTACTCCCTGGCCCTGTTGAGAGCTGCTACCCCCCAAACCCCTGATCTGGTTTTATAATGTAAAAAATAAATATTGCTTTGGGCTGCCCTGGATAGAAAAGAAATTTGTTTTCTCCTTGTATTTGGCTTGCTATAAAAAATGCAGTGTTCTTCCCCTGTTTTTATCAAATTTTCATTGGTTTCAGTGTCCTGATTAAATTCTGAGTGATTGAGTTCAATTTATACTTTTTGTTTGCTGAGTCAATACCAAATATGAGTGATGCTACTATGATCAAAACAGATTTGCGTGTTCTCCAAATTCATTCCTTACATTCTCATACATTATTTAAGTTTATTTTATGTATTAATATTAAAAAAAAATTGCCCAGTTTTTGCCTAGTCCCAAACAAGAAGAACACCCACAACCACGCATCCTTCATATCAAGCCTATGGAATGATGTTTATTTTTCAGTAGACTTTTCACCTATTTTTCATTATAGTTTTCACTTTGATGGAAGTCTATACCCTGTTTAAAAGCTCCCATTTTGGCATAGGCAGGCAGGACACTGGCTGAAGTTCCAGAGTTTGGCATCACACCTACCAATTGCATTTGATTGAAACTCTTTTGTGCATATCTTGCAATCATGGCATTCCAAGAAACTGCGTTTCTTTGAGGCATTCTGTCAAACAGTTGGCGTGCCTTGTCATCAAATGGAATGGGATATATGATATATGGAAGACTAAAGTTCTGTGCCTTTTCCAGTAAATTTACTTCATCAACAAGAAAATTACCAATTGACTTATTGGTGACAGCAAGTAGGTCATGGGAATAGCTCTTAAACATCTGGTGAGGCAAGTAATACAATTCATTTCAGGCTCGCCCTGGAAATTTCCATTGTCCCCTTGTATGACAAACTTGTATAACGTACTCTTGACTGAATCCATCCCATGGACTCAATCATTGTCTCAAATTCCTAATCGATGCATTGATCTCTGTCTGCCTCTTAGAAAGGGAAGTTTTATGTAAGCAATATGGTCTGCAGGAAAATGTGTGGACTGTTGGAGCTATTGTATACATATTACTTAGTGATATTCCACCTTTTTGGGCAGGCGAGATGCAGGAAAATGTGTGGACTGTTGGAGCTATTCTATACATATTACTTAGTGATATTCCACCTTTTTGGGCAGGCGAGATGCATATTTAAGTGATGCAATTGTATTTTGTTATCTCAAAGTAGCTTTTTTTTTATCGAATATTGTATGTATGGATATATGCCAATTCATGTATGATGGAGCTATTCTATACATATTACTTAGTGACATTCCACCTTTTTTGGCAGGTGAGATGCATATTTAAGGGATGCAATTGTATTTTGTTATCTCAAAGTAGCTTTTTTTTATCGAATATTGTATGTATGGATATATGCCAATTCATGTGTGATATTCTTTAATTTCTTTTTACTTTAATATTTTTTAGAAAAAACAACAGGGAGTTTTTTATGTTGTTCTATGAGGCCACTTTGTTTCGATTCAAAATCTTGGCCTTCAATTTCTGAGAATGCTAAGGATCTAATCAGAAGATGCTTAATAAAAACCCAACTTAGTGCATCCATGCACATGAAATTCTATGTATGAGATTAATTTACAAGTCTTCTCTATAGTTGAGTTTGTTAGCAAATGTTACACCTTCAAGATTAATTGTCAAAGAAATTATAAATGAACTTCTGTGCAAAACTAGGGGACTTGTCTTTGAAAAGGGTTTTGGTAGCTTTTCTATTTTTTGCAAAAACTTCACAAATACATACAAATTTTATTTTCAATGTAAAATTTCCAAAAACTTCCATAATATTTTGAACTTATCCTTATCTTATATTCACCGCTTTGTGCACCGACAACAATGTTTAACTGCCATCCTGCAACTATATATTGTTCTCTGTTATCAATATTCCTGCATCATATTGTTATCTCCCTTCGATTCTACAATTGGTTTCAGAGCCACACATGGAGATGAGGTTATGCACTCCACCACCACAATGGATCCCACGGGCTGCAAAGGCTGCGACATTATCACCCGCAGTGATGCTTCCTTGTGCTGATCTGCTTCAGGTAATTTGTTTGTCAAACCCCACAGAATTTTGGCCGATGACTGGCTGTCAAGGTTGAAAGCGGCCAGGGGCTTAAGCATTCCTAGCTCTGAGGCAGAAAGCGATAGCAGTAGGTTGTATGCAGGATTATACCATATGACTTGATCGGAATAGGAATTGTCTATAAGAATCGGAGGTAGTGTGATGACATCCTATTTTTTCTGGTGCAAGGGAGATGTGGTCTGATCCAGAGCATGACCTCTCCTCATAGATTTTGTGGATTTTATATAAAAAAATATTATTGTAAAGATGAAAGTGGCATACGCATCCTCTTTTTTCTTTATACTTTGGGCTTACAGACATAATGAGTAGTGTGTTCAATGATAAAATTTGTACTAAATTTAGCAGATGACCTTAATCATTCTTAATTCTGATATATCATTTATTTCTATACATTATCTTATTTTTTAATTTAATTATTCATTGTCTTCGTTCAAGTTTACAAATGTAGAGATATTTTAGAACATCTTTGTGTTCATAGATCTAAACCAGAATGCCCAGTTTTAATTATTGCACATCAAGAAATCCAAGATTCTTTTTGCTGCTGTTATTGACAGTTTTTGGTCAACTTTTTGGTAGACTCTTTCTTTTCTTTTAAATGTCATTTGAGTGTTTCCTGTAACAGCAATGAGATACGTTTAGCAGACCCAATAAAAATTAAAGCCTTGTCTTCTTTGTGCAGAATTGAAATTACAAAGGAGACCACCCTTCCTCAAGATATATGATTAACTGACAGAGCCAGTTCTCAGTTCATGGTGATCTCTTCCAATCTTAATTTTAGCGAACTGCCAGAAAATGCTAGAGGACTAGAGAAAAACAATGATGACTTATATGTGACATGAAATAGAAAGGAAACACAAGGGCAAGTGGAGATGCAAACCACAAACTAAGCCAAAATAGTGACAGGTGCTTCCACAAGTCTGCTGTAAATGAAACCAGTGCTCTTGCAATCATCACTTTGCCTAATGTTTCTTACACTACTAAAACATATATTTTCCCTCCTTAAAATTAATCTGCACAATAAGACTATTAAAAAAAAGCAAAATGCATGGGAATTAGATATTCTTCAAAAATTAAAAAATAAACAATTCAAACTCCAAAAAATTTAACCATCATGGGTAGATCAGTCAAGTTGTAGGAAAACAAGGATGATGCATGTTCAATTCTTCCAGAGTATCCTAGATCATGTGAATGGAGTGGTGCATATTAAGACTTTGTGTTGCATTAGCAGATATTGATTCAAGAAAATCTATTGAATAAAATAATCAACAGATTTATATCCAAAATCAGAAATTCATTAAACATATCATGTTCAAATCATGAAAATTTTGGATGGAGAAAGATTTAAATAAATCACTTTAAATACTTATGCAAAAAAAAATTCTATTCTAATTGGAATGATTTATTTATTTATTTCTAATTGAAATAGAATTTTACATTTCTATAATTCTAACTTTTAACTTTATTGGGCCTAAACGCCAACACCAAATAATTAATAAACCAATCATTCCATAAAAAACAATCTGTAAAACCATATCAATGTAATTTTTTGTATTTCTAGAGAAGTACCAACAACTATGCAATTATCCAATGGTAGTGGAGTTCAATCATTATGGTGGAGTAAATTTAGAGCTGATTTCTTTCACTTTCTCATTGCTGAACTGAAAAGCCATATCCAAGGCCTCCTCTGAAATTGCAGGATTAGACCCGAAAAGTGAAAGAAAGAATCTGAGCTCCAGACATTGGATTGTCAAAAGCAGTGATTGCCACAGCCTTGGAAAACCCCATATTCTACTAAAAATGCACTAACCCCCTTGGAATTTCTCAAAGTATAAAACATTGTTGGTGGTGACAAAGGCAGCAATAATAGAGATTGTATACTTTCATGAAAGGCACCATTATTGCTGCTAACAATGTTTTATATTCTCAGAAATTGAAGAATGCTCCAACTCTTAAACAAGTTGTTGTCTACACAGAAACAATGTATCACACAAATCCAACCTTCTATCCATAGTTTACTATTGCCCAAAAATATACTGTGTACAATACTATGTAAAAAGTGCTGCCTCCGTTGTCTCATACAATACTGTGTACAAAGTGATGCCTCCATTGTCCCATGAACAGAGATATTTGTAATTTGTTTCATATATTTGTAATTTGTACAGATGACCATTGTCTACAGATATTTGTAATTTGTTTATGGCAGTTCATATACTTTAAAAAACTGCTTTCACTGTGGAAGATAGGCTGTATGAAATCTTCATATATCAATATCTGCAAATAATCATTTGTTTCCACTTGAATTTGATAATGTTCTGCAAGACCAGACATTTCTAGATTGGCAAAGAGAGCCTACCACTCCCTTGTATACAGTGGAAATATCTGAAACCCTATAAATTTGATTAAACAGATTTATTTAGAAGCCCATTCTGAACATATTTTACCAAATGACCCTGTTAGAAAACTGAGGTAAGGTATTGCTTTGGTTGTTTTTGATGTTGCAGTTGAAAAGCATGCCAGAGAATCACAGTTTATGAAAGTCAGGATTGATAATGCACGGGCTATGCTGATCAAATTGTTGGGATCCTTCATGGACCTCTAGCAAGCTAAACAGGTGGGTCTATACTTCTTGGCTCTGCACTTTTGTTTGACAAAAGATGGTCATTATAATTTCTGATGGTTTTAACTATAATGACAGATAAAAGTGGAGGCTAAGGTACTGGTCCATAGCAGTCTTGAAAAGGCTATAGTGAATGAAGCAGCAACTTCAGGAACTTCATTCCTTGTCCTAGGAGCTTCAACTTATTAACTACCCAGGTGGGTATATATACATTTTTTTCCCTTCAAAAAGCATTGTTTTAAAAGACAGCTTTAGAAGTACATTTCAAACCACTCTGTGGTTCATTATCAGGATGAATAATATGCAAAGCAAGTTTCTTCTGCTACCATGTTCTTTGGTTTTGTTTTATCTTTTAGTTCTCAAGTGCGTTGTATATTCTAATATTCTATACAATAAGTGTTAATCCTCCATGCAATGAATATCTTTTCTCAAATGAAATACTTGCAGGATAATGGATATCAGTTTTTGTTCCTTAGTGCTCGTGCAATTGCCCAGGCTTACCTTACAAGGCAGTTTCTTCTCAATATTCAGTAGGTACCTCTACACAGGTCAAGTGGATTTTATGATGAATTTATTGGCCATAGTTTATGTTATTTTATGTTTCCTCCTAATCTTTATACATGCCTACTTGTTGCAGGATGGTAAGGCCTTACCTGAACTCCACATATGTATCAAATGAATGGCCCAATCAAAGAGGAAGACGGTTAATGTACATTGAAAACAGAGGCCCCACTAATCTGAGATAATAGGGTGTTGTACAAAAATCACTAATATATAATTACAAACATGGTGATAATATTGACAAAACTACCACAAAAATGCAGTTGAATGATAAATATTAAATAACAAATCTTTCCTATCAAATGTTGGCAAATCAGATTTGGTTTAAGAAAAGAACATAGAATGATATATTTAATTCTTCAAGTTCTGTTATCAAGACTAGCTACCAGCAGTTTCAAGTTCTAGCTTCATATTTTCATGTCTTGGTTTAAGAAAAGAACAGAGAATGATATATTTAAGCCTTCAAGTTCTGTTATCAAGTCTACCTACCAGCAGTTGTTTTTCTTATTGTAACCTAGAAAAAGTGATTGTTTTGTTAAAATAATAAGCATGGTTCCATGCAGCTGTTTTGTTTTGCTAACCCTCTAAAAGTGTTAACTCAAAAAATTTTAAGAGATGTTTTCTTATCAAAGATATGGCGTGAAGTTTTACGAGTTTTAGAAAAATCATTACAAATAAATTCAAAAATAGGAGCTCTACATTTTTAATTTTAACAAATTATTTGTCAAATGAAATAACATTAGTGTTATAAAAGCTTGTGTACTAAAACCCATGTCAAAATAGTTGACATGCATCCAAAATGTGAAAGCATAGGCAATGAACTGTTTGGCATAATACCTCAAAGATATGCAGTCTCCTACAATGCCATGATTGTACGATATGCACAAAATAAACTTTTAGAAGGATTCACACAACAAGTGGCAGGGGCAAAGCTAAGTTCCACAATTTTTTCCATCATTCTACCTGTATCCAATCTCTTCCTCGCTTTCCACCTTTGATTTGTAGGCCAACTTCAAAGCAGGATAACTACCAGGATTGACTCTTTGAGCACACCTCAATCGACATACAAGGAGTCTTCCACCATCTTTTACTGAAGCATTTTTTCATCCTGCAGAGAGTGGTTCTCTCACTAGCTATTTTTGTCCACAATGGTAAACCATTACTTATTTCAAAATTCTGGCCTTTTTTCAAGCTTTCTGCTACATCTACTGTCATGGTATGATTCAAGGCCAATTCTGTTATACAAGATATCAAATATATGTAGATGTGACAATATTTACCTCAAACTTCTCGTAAAGGTATTTTTTTATTTATTTTAAAATTTCTTTCTTTAGTTAATTCTTCAGTCAAACTTTTTCATTTCGGATTTTGTTGCTAGAAACCTAACCCCAATTCCATTTTGCTCAACGATCTGGAACTTTTTGTAGTTTTACAAGTTCTTGGTGAGAAAAAACAATAGCAGCTTCAATGCGGTGGTTTGGAATCGATTGAAATTAGATTTTCACCAGGCATAGGGTTTATCTTTTCTGAGATGTTTTGGGGTAGTAGTGAATGTCTTTAAGCTTAGTTTTGGTATGTGTCTGAATTATACAATTGTTAGTAGGGAATCAAAAAACTACATCGAGTAAAATTAAAAACAAGAGATTCAATTGTACAATTTTCTATTGCCGCCTTGTAATGCCAAAATCAACTGAGTAGACATTGAGTTTTTTCGTTAGGTGCAGATTTGTATTTTTTAATGTTCAATACTACCTTTTCATACAACTCTTTGGGATAAATACATCTCCCTCTTTGTCTATAACATAATTACAAGTAAGTATACAATTACCCTATAATGCCAATATTAATTGAGTACATATTGTGTTTTTTTGTTGAGGTGCACATTTGTATTCTTAGTTGCATGCTTACATATTGTACAAAGGTAAATGTGATTGAATAAGTGTTTCTTGTGGGGTTGATACAAGGACTGGTAACTTCATGTAAATATGCACTTCAGTACGCTAGGTATACCTTTTCCAGTTCGCTCCACTAATTTGAAACAAATCACAAGGCTATAGTCTTTTCCATCTTATAAACATCTATTCATACACACTCATTCACATTGGGTGGACTCAAATATACAACTTAACTTTGAACCATAACATCTAATGCACGGGAATATGCAATTTAACTTTGAACGTTAACATCTAATGCACTAGCATTAGGTCTTGCCTTGCTTGGGTCCCTTTATTAGTATGCTTCACAAATTGTACTCATTCACATTCATGCACTTGTTTTCCATACTGTAAACGCATCTATTTGAACACACTTGCTCATATCTATTGCACTGGATGAATAAATTATCTTTGGACTTTGTGATCTGAAATAGGCAATTTAATTTTGTACCTATAACATTTATGCACCAAAATGACTAATTTATTTTTACAACCTAGATTGCTTACTGCTACTTGTTGATGCTACAGTAAGCACTCAAACAATCTATTATGTATTTGTTACAGTGGATATTTATGCATGTCTTGTTTGCTTTTGAAGCATACTGTACTGGTCTTTTGTTGGCATGTTGGGTGTTGAAGCAGTTGGAAATGGATGATGAATATGATGGGAATGAGGAGGTAATGCATGAATGAATCTGTTTATTGTTGGATCTTTACTACTGCTTGTTGATGCTACAGTAAGCACTCAAACAATCTATTATGTATTTGTTACAGTGGATATTTATGCAAGTCTTGTTTGCTTTTGCGGCATACTATACTAGTCTTTTGTTGGCATTTGGGTGCTGAAACAGTTGGAAATGGATGATGACTATGTTGGCAATGAGGGAATTAGCTGATTCCCAAAAAAACTTTACAATTATTTTTGAATTTTTTTTTATCTTTTCATTCTATTCATTGGAATATGGATCACGACAGCTGTGACTTTTAAAATTGTTTAAATTCTCTTTTGAATTGAGCTTTACCGTAAATGTTTTGAGAAAGCAAGCCTTTTGACAGTAATGGACAAATAAACTCTCAATTCTGGACAACATTTTATATAAAATATCAAATTCGCTTCAATCTTCTCAACTTAAAAATTGATATTTACATATTTTTGAGGTAAATGCTGGATATTTAAAATTTAATATTTTCTTTCTACAAAATCAACATATCCTTCTACAAATTTAACATGTTTTGTTTAGTATTTTCTTTGATAATTTTGAGGTCTGTACATATGTTTTTGCTCTATTTAGAATAAAGGCTAAGAATATTACAGCTTTCTTTATGTCTGAAATTTATGGTGTATGTAATGTTTGTTGGCTCATTCATTCATTAAATGGCCGCTTTTGTGCTTCAACTGTCTTCCTGTCTCAAAATTATGCTGTATGTAATGTAGTTTACGACACCACATAACTCTTGTCTTTGGCGTACCCATTGCACCCCAAGGTGCGATTGCTAGTTTTATGAATGATAAGATGGATGTGATGGCGAAGCTATTCAACTATAGATCCAATCAAAAGATTGAAAAGACATTTGGTAGATTAAATAAGTGCAATCAAACACAAGAAAATAATGGTTCATAAATGAGCACAACAAAAAAAATTCACCTTACAATATTATAATTCTTCTTAAGGTAAAATATTAATTTCTCTTCAACTCTCTAACATGAAATGTGAAGTGCAATCAAATACATAATTATGATTAGAAGAAAATAATGGTTCATAAATGAGTGCAAAAAAAAATCCACTTAGGATATAATTCTTCTTTATAAGTTAAAATATTAATCCCTTTCCAACTCTCAATTAAAAAATGTGAAGTGTGTGAAATTATTTTTGTGCTTGAAATGACATGAAGAATTTATTTTTAAATAGTCAATTATGGAAACTTGTTTTTATAAGAAAAACGATAGAAAATTATGTTGTTTTGTAAAGATAAGGACACTTCTAAGATTATAGTTCAAGGGTTTGTGAAAAGAGAAATGTTTATTTTTTATATTATTCCCTCTTAACACCCTGCTCTTAAAATAATTGTTGAAAACTTATGTTCATTATGATATGAATGTTTTGATCATTTAGACCTTCCATACTCAACTACATTTTAAGTTATGAAAGATGGTGCTTGGGCATTGGCTTTATAATGGTTTTAGCTCTAATCTTTGATCTTCCTTTGGTATCCTATGAGCTTGAAATTTGATATAAGGTTTTAAATCTCTATGGGCTTTTTCTATGTAGTGCTTTATTCAAATTGTCTTGGCATACTGACATGCCTCATGTTCTATATTGGGCTAGTAATAACCTATTCTTACAAATTGCTTAGCTAAGATCACACCACTAGTTTCATCATAAGAATATTTAAGTTTAATATTAGCCTCTCATATATTTAGATACCACAATAAGAACCATCAAAGAATCTTCAACACAATGTACTACCAAGGATAGTGAAATGAGATGTATTTTGAATGAATTTTTTTTGTTGGGTGCAAGAGAGGTTTACTAACAAGGGTTTATCATAAAGATAGGTATAGATATCATGGTACTGGGTTTGATTTGGACCAACAAGCTCACCTATAATTTCAAACTCAAGAGCATCATATGTAGGAATGAGTAAACATTCCACTAGAAGTTCTCACAACATTGACTGTTTGGATGCATGTCTAAGATAGATCCAATAGTTTCCATGACATTAGTTACTCTATTGTTAGGATGATAAACTTACTCAAATTGGATGTTGGTGAAATACACTTTGAAACCATCACCTATACATTTGAGGGAGCAATTTTTTATCCTTTTTTTTTTAAATTATCTTTGACCTATTTCACGATCAACTATTAATCCCCATAGATGTAAGGATATGCTATATTTTCCATTGAATAGTCATTTTAAGTCATGCAAGGAGGGCTTCATATTCAATAATGTCTTTTATACATGTGAAGTTTAATCTATATTATTTTTCAATGATATCTCCTTGTGGTGTAACAAATAGAATGTTAGTGCATGCTCCATTACTAGCATAAGAACCATCAAAATATTGTTTTCATGTAGAGGACTCCTTATTGTGAATATATATTTATTAGGAAATTCAAAAACTAATGGATGATCATTTATAAGTGGTTCCTCAACTAGTTTATCTACAACAACTTTCCCCTTAATTTCTTTTGTTTACATATTCAATATCATAATCACTTAAAATCATGATTCATTTAACCATTCATCCTATAAGAGCATCTCTAGATAATAGATATTTTAGTGGACCAATCTTTGAGATGAGAAATGATGTATGAGTGAGCATGTAATGTCTTACTTTTTGGGAACAAAAGATAATTACTAGAAATGTTTGCTCCATGGTTGTATAATTAAGCTCATAACCCACTAATGTTTGGCTAATGTAATATATAGATCAAGTTCACAACCTATAATGTCCCCATTTTTTAGCTATTTTGATTTTGCAATATCTTCTCTAGCTCTTGTTATGATTGAAACAAATTGGTATTTGATGAGAGGAACACCAAGGTTCTTGGAGCATGCAAGTTGTGTTTTGAAGGGATTTTTATTTTTGGCAGTGAGCTTAGTTGGCCTTGAGAACTCTTATGACACTTTCTAAAGTGAATTCTAACTTCTGGCATTTTTTCCAAGATTCTTGGAGAGAGCATTTATTTATAGAAATTCACCCGGTTGACCTCAATAATCATTATTCTTTATTAGTATCATTCCAATAAAGTGAAATTTTGATTTCAATATTGTTTGATAGTTTCCATAACTTAGGTGAATTATTGAGCTTTAATTTAATTATTTCACTAAGATTTCTTAATTTTATAAAATAATTTAAAAATCAATTTAGTGTAATAGTTCATTGGGAAGGAAATTATTTTTTTTAAAAACTGGATGCTTGAAAAAGGAACTTGCTATGATAGGGATAATGGAAGGATCGATCAAGAGGGGAAACAATATAAGGGTTAGATCAAATCACAAACCAAGACCCAGTTAATCAAATTAAATCCATTACCAATGAAGTCATTAGCTATAATGAAATGAATGTAAACAAGAAATGAAAGCATAAACCAACTTTAAACCTACTTTTTATCTCACCCAAAGATGCTAACCCTTACTCCATTATCGACAATGTGAGATTATTCTTTGAAATATGTGGATCACTCATGCTTAGCATAAGGGTGATCCCACAATACTGGTTTACAATTTTTGGCCAAATTGGACACTAAAATAATTTTTTCTAACTAAAGCTTCACTTTCAAGCACCTATAGCAGGTAAACCATGAGGAATTCGAAGATGATGCAAACTAGTGATTTGTGACATTTTGTCTAAATTCTAAATATATTTTTTTCAAATTTTTTTGAATCAGATTGCACTTCTTTTTCCATCTCCTTCAAAAACTATTTTTTTTTAGTAAACAACATTTTTAAGGAGTGACGCTCACCATATCATGCATAAATTTTTTATCATGAAGGATAAAATTCTATTTTTTTTTTCAAATTTAGATTTGTAACTATGATATTTGGTGCTTCCAATTGGTTTCATAGTGTTAAATTATTGAATATTTTTTCCTTAATCAAGTTTCAAAGTCAAACCAATTACAATTCAGATATAGGCAGACCATATAACGTGTAACTCTTTTTGTATGCATCAAAATTCTCTTTTTTTTTTTTAGATCAAGGACTTAAATATCTAGTGCACTCATATTTTTCAAAATAAATTTGACGATATGCTATTTTTCCACATGTACAAAACAAAGAACTTGATTTTCAGTGAAAAACCTATGCTTAATAAAACTAAAATAACAAATACATAATAAAATCAAAACATATTAAAATTATATTCACTGGATAGCTCATTCTGAGGACTACCGTTATCTATTTGGGTCTGTGAAGTCTCCTCCATTTTCATCCTCAACCTGAGCTTCAAAGTGCAAAATTTTAGACCTTTTTGGTGCCTGATGGGAAGAAAGGGGAAAAGGGGGCTTCAAGCGAACTGGGGGGTTCGCTCGAACCCCCTTTCCACAAGCCTTCGCTTTTGGATTTTTGTCGGGAATGATGGGACCCATCATTAAATGGGTTCGATCGTACGGAGGTTCTATCGAACCTCCTTTGGGTTCACTCAAAGCAAAATTTCATTCAAATCCTGAAAAGCCAAAACTTTTTACATGTGGGGTAATTTTTTGCAAGTTTCCCTTCCTCAATAGAATTGTAAACCACTTTTGTGAGTTTACCCATAACCTAATTGTGCAAAATATTGAAATATCGATCGCTATGGAGGCTAAATTTCTATGAATCTCAATTATAAATCAATTGCAAATATGAGGGAGAGTTCTCAATTGTGAATTTGAGAGAGATCCTTTGAATGAAAGATGAAGGTTTTTTTTATAGATCTCAAGATATTTGATCAATGATTGAGAATGAAAGTTCAAATAAGTGGTTGGAAGTGAATGAAAGATGGAAAGGCCATTCATGTTGATGAAGAGTTCAATTAACTGAAGCTCCTTCCTAAATTTTAGGGAAATATTTTAAGATTTTTTTGGAGAGAAGGTATTTGAATTTAAATTTGGAATATTCTTTTTTGAGAGTGAATGTGCAACTAAATGAATTAAATAATTCATTTGATTGTGGAAGAAAATTAGCTAATTAAATAATTAGAAAATTATTTAATTATGAGAGGTAAGAATAAATAATGGAGGGAAAATGATGAATTAATCAAATAATTAAAATTATTTATTTAATAGGGGAAAATAGGTTTGTTTAATCAAATAATTGAAAATTATTTAATGAAAGGTTATAAAGGGGATGATGAGTGATAATGATGAATTAGAGGAATGCATGATACATTAGACATTTTTAGGTGTCTACATTTTTCCCCTCTTTGAGACAATGAATCGATTACAATGTGTCAAAGACATACTATTGATTTGGAAAATTTAGGTAATAATGATGCCTCATTGTGCCCCAATGGATGGAGTGATGGGAGGATGCTAGGTTTCCCCCTCAAGAGATCATTTGGAAAAAAAATCTAGTTGGGTTCACAATAGGAAGACGAGATAGGTTCAATCAAGAAGGGGATGAAAATCGAGTCTAGGTTAGCAAGGAAATCGATCACAAAGATTAAGGAATGATGGTAATGAGATGTTGGGGGGATGGGAGGAATGTAGGATTTTGGAGTCTATATATAGGCCCTTGGGAGTCATTTTCATACTCCTAGTTTAGAAATTTTCAAAGTTGTTGCAAATATGGTTGGTGTTCCTATCATGTTATTCACTATGCAAATTGAGTACAACAGTTCTAGAAGCCAATTGGAGGAATTCCATTAGTATGTATCGAACTATTTCATGCTTAGACATCAATTTGGTCACAATAAATGGCAGGTTTAGAGAGTCAATCAAATCTGTCGATCTATGATTGACACTTTTGAAACCCAACATGATGCATTTGAAACCCAACGTGATGTGTTTGACATGTCATGGCACTTTTGATTTTTAGTTCACATTTGACTATTATGAAGTGGAACTTTTGAAAAATGGCTTACGAATGATTTGAATATCACAATGCATTTGAAAAATGAGTCACAAGTAATTGTGATAAACCAAAGTTTAAAAAAAAAAGGTTTCAAATGATATAGAGAGTTACAAATTAAGTATTTTTTAAGTTTTTGACAAATTGACATCGTGGGAATTATGTTTGTGGGTTGTATTAGATCCTATATTATCACAGGATATTCCACCTAAAATTTTGAAATATATTACATAACTTAGTGAGATGGATGTTGAGTTCTTTGGAGATGTTGGATTGTTTCAAGTTGCATTTATGACTACCATTATTAAGAGGTGGCACAATGAGACCTCATTAGTCAGATTTATAACTAGAGAGGTTTCCTTCACCCTCAAGTATGTTTGGGGGATCTTGAGGACCCCGATTTAGGGAGATTGAGATGTCTATGATACATAATCTGGTGTGGAGGCTCTACAGTGAGTCTTACACAATGACGAGCTTAGGATTGAGGATGGGGAGATAGATCTAAGATTAGGAGTAGGGGTGTATGATGATCTCATTTTGGTGACCAAAGGCCTAATTTTTGAAGTGATTTTTCTTGATCAATGATCTTAGTGATTTTTAGTTTGATGGAGACATGCCTTAGAGATGATGATGATAAATTCCATCATCTATGCTTGGGGTCCATGTGTATTAGCCTACCTTTATTGTGATATTCAATGTGTGGTGTATAGATCACCTATGAGTTTATCATCTGGGGTGACATTGCTTCATGTATGTGCATGGGAGCATATCAATATCATGTGACCAATGGGATATGTTGCTCAAGTCACAAGATATTTGTATGTGTATCAATATGATCCATTGTTGACTCAACGACAGTTAGGGGATTTATATTTTTAGAGGAGGATAATTGATGACATGGATAATTTCATCTAGAGGACATGGATATAGTGTGAGCCCTAGGCTAATGGTGATGGACATCTTGCCTACTGCAAACAAGCTCAATGGCTCATCCAATGAACTCCTCACATTTTGGAGAAATATCTTCTTGAAAAATTCAAGAGATGGAGTTCTAAAAATAATTTGCATAACTCATTTTTATAATAATTTTATCTTTCACTTGTTCAAGTAAGATAATGTTTTCACCTAATATATGACAATAGTTCTCTCTATAATTTGACCCTGCATTTATTTTCCCACTAGTTAAATCTATTTCAAATATTATTGACTCCAATGTCATTACAATAGCTTGTTGATGCATTTATTGTATTTATATTTTAGTATTTTTTCTAATGTTTTATGCTCTTTTCTATTATGTTTTGTTTTCCCTAATAATTTTTATCCGATATCACGAGGATGACTCAAAATCAATAGAGGAGTTTTAGGGTGCTATTATTTCCATTCTCTTCAATGAGAATATCATCATGAGTTTCATTAGATGAATGAGGCATTTGAAGTTCTCAGGGGTTTAATTTTTTTAGAAATAACAAACTAATAAATAAACATAAATATAAATCCAAATTCTTTCAATTTGATTGAAATTGATAAAAACTTGTTCAATGAACGTACCTCTTGCATGTTGTCTCAGCATGATTATTTCAATGGAGTTTCTCTAAATTGCTCAAAATATGCTTGCAAGGTAACATAGTCATGCTATAGTGAAAATAGAAAAAAATGTTAACAACCCTCTCATTTTTATGGGAGATAAAACATGAGCATAGTTAGGATTTGTAGAAATTGATCCTTGGACTTATCACTACTAAATAACATTAGAATGCTATATTTTTATAATGTAGACATGTAATTGATTATTTCAACACAAAAATATTTTTTAGTCACTTTTTGGCCCCTCATCTTCATGCATATACCATGTTTACCAAATAGAAAGTCTATAAATAAGAAATTATATTATATTATATTATATTATGCATAAAATAATATAGAAATTTTATTTGTAGAATGAATTTGATACCACTTATATATATTTCCATATTCAAAGGTGTATATGATGTAACTGTATTAATAAATACAAGTAAATAGTTTTTCTCTCAAACTTGTAAGTTCATATGCATAGATAGTTTTATAAATGCATGCACATATTTATATAGACACATGTACTCTTATATATAGATATATAGTTATTTACACATATATAGTTGTAATGTGGTAAATACAAAAATTTACACACACACACACACACACACACACACATCTCTCTATACACATAAATATAGCTCTAAATTTTCATAGAGAATTGTATATAATGGTGAAACCCTCAACAAAAAACTATCAACAATTTTGTAAAAAAACAAGCCCTTACCATAAAGAAACCCTCAAAATGCATTTTCACCTGTGGAAAAGGGCATTCTAGGAAGCATGGAAACTACTATTTACAAATTCCTTTACAAATTTGCAAGCTCAAGAAGATAATAAATGTGTCCATAAAAGTTATTTTTTATCATCTAATGAATACCATCATTATATGAGAGTATTTAGGGTCAAGAGAAGTCTTGGTCTCCATCAAAACCCAAGTTGACTTATTGAATGGACCATATATGATCAACATTGAACTAGGAGCATAGTTTGGTATGGGATTTTTCCATCACCTTCACCCTATGGAGCATGGACATCCAATCCATTAGGTTTTCAATCTTCAAGATCATTGATTTTTGCATTGTATTCCTCTTTCAAGAAAAATAGATTGGGATATAGGTAAAATGGGGAGAGTATGCATCTCATCTATGAGGATAATCTTATAGCACAATGCAATCAAGATATCAAAGGTGTTGCCTCATTAATAATGAATATAATTAGAAGTAGGTGAAAAAGAAAATAAATAAAAATAGGTATGGATATATAGTTGTAGTCAAATGATATTTTTACCTAAAAGATAGTTCATTTATGATAAATTGCTATGAAAAATGCACCACATTTACAATAGAGGAAACTACACATGCAATTCTAGAAGTAGCAATTAGAGGCATTAGATGTAACAAATAAATTGCTTTTGCATGGAGCTCACTATGAGGGCATTGAACAACACATCTCTATATGGAGGAAACTATGAAGGTGTTGATGAAGAGAGGGTTTTTGGTCATAAGAGAATGAAGATAACATGAAATAATCTTACAAATTGGGTTTAGGGTAAGCATGGACATTGAAATAAAATAGTGGCACTAATTTAATGGACATGAAAATCTAGAAAAATGACTTAAATTTTTGTATAATATTACATTTATAAAATTCTAATAAGGGTATTTAAAATCTAGTGTCATGTGATAAATTCAAGGGATACTCATGTATAAGTCCATTTATGTACATTTTTAAGTGCCAATTATTGGATTTCTAAAATAAAAAATTGGTTGTAGTGCATGATTAATAGGGTCATCTATGCACAAATTTTGGTTGGAACATTTTAATGACCACATAAGGACCTACATCCACATAACCACTCATCAAAAAATCCTCATTATTACCTAGAATCCTAAAAAATAGTTTTAAACTCTTAACTCACACACAAAAGCATGCTAAAAATATTGGGAAAATTCAACATATCATTTAAGAGCTTGAAGTACAAAAACTTAGGGTGCATGGATTCTAAATCCTCTACCATAACTAAAAACAATCTAATTTAACAACACCTCAATCATTACATACTAAGAACCAAAATCTAATATATTATTTAAAATATATATATATATATATATAACAAAAATAAAAATATTTACACCGAAGGTGTTCCCTATATGAAGTGAACAAATTAATTTTGAAAATCAATGGTTGAAAATTGTAGAGAAGGATTCCAAGACCATTGAAGTGATCTTAATTGTCATATTTTCTAAAATATAAAAAAATATAATATATAATTAAAGAAAAAACAACTGAATTCTTATCCAGTTTGAGCTTTAAATTAAGAAAATATAGGATAAGTATTTTTTCTTTTCGTTTAAACTTTTTAAACTTAGATTTTTAGATAAATATTAATTAGCTTTTAGTAAATATATATATTTTTCAAATAATAATGTTAATAGTAATAAACCAATAAAATACAAATTAACAATTTTAATATAATAATTTTATATTTAATTTGAAAGACATTTTAGTTTTTAAAATTTAATTTATTTAATATATTTAAATTTTTTTTATTTGTTAATGTACAGGAGGGGTACTCACTTCTCAAGACCCTAGGTCATAGGAGAGTCTAGAACAATAGGCTAACCTAATCTACCTCAAGCTAATAGAATTTTTCAAGAGAGTAAGAAGAATAAAGGTTGAAAGGAAGAATAACTGGGTTGTTTCTATCCTTTTACGAGCTCAAATGTTTCGGTAAGTTAGGTGAGCAAGTTTCCATAGTCTAGATTGCAACTTAGAAAGCTCATTGCCAGGGGACTATAATGTGAGAAATGGGCATCAACATGGTGCACTAACATCTTAGTGGGGCACTGACATTCGTATAGACAAAAAGTGTAAGATATAATCAAAAGCTATAGGAAACTAACTAAAGACCTAACTGGAAAAATTTGATGTAATGAAAAAAATAATAATAGAAAAATAACATAATATTGAGAAGAGAACTAAGACTAAATCTAATTATGAAACAACAAAGAAGGGTGAAAAAAATGCACCTTCCTACCCATGAGTTGATATCTTCAAGATCTTCACCTCAAGGAGAACCTGCACATAGAAGATGGGAAAATGTTGGAGTTGTGTTTAGAGGACTAGCATAGTCAGTCCCCCATTTTGGTGTTTCCACCTCCATGAATAACCAAATAGAAATGACTGTAGAAATATGATAAATAAATGTATTGAAAGAGAATACCAAGAAATACATTGAACGACAATATGCTACAATAATAAAATGATAATGCAAAGTAATGGGAGATTGAGTGATATCACTTTCAATGAAGTGAACTCAATGAAAATGGGAGAAGGAGCAAGCATGCAAGCCTTGAAAGACCAACATTGCCTCAACTCTGAAGAGAGTGAACCAACCAAGTATCAATTTGTAGATTCAATAGAGGTGGTGGAGCTTGTAGGAGCTGAAAGTCAGTGTAGAAGTGTGTAGATGGTGATAATGATTAAGAATGTGGAGAAGATGAGTTCAATGGAAAATATATCAATTTGAAAGAAAAATAGAAGCAAAGGAGCCATTTTAAGTTGGTCCAAAGGGAAGGAGACACTGCACTTCACGTCCAATGGAGGAGTGTAACACCTCTATAGATTCTAGAGGTGAGAAGATTTCTTGTCAGGATGCCAACACTTTGTGTAGACATTTGTGCATTGCGCTAGTGTCCCCAGTAGAATATCCCCCACTGACACATACGACAATTTCCAAGTGGATAGGGAAAGGTGGTAGAAATAACAATTGCATTATCAGATTTAATTATCTAAGGTAGGAGGTAGTTTAAATGGAGAATTTGCAAGGGGGTGTAAATTCACGCCAATACAATAATATTGAGTTTATGTTAATATTGATTGTAATATATTAAATATATTTTTTAGGTACATATTTTATTAATATTTCAATTCTAATAAAATAAAAAAATAGTTTTAATTTTGTATTTAATCATTTATTAACTTAATAAGTAACTTATTATTTCTTATTATTATTATTATTTTTTTGTTAATATTTGGATTTTGATATAACTTGACTTTCCATTTAGTTTATTTTATTTTAGTTTTAAATTTTGACTTAAGCTTGAAATTTATTTTATTATTTGTCTTTTTTATGAAATTAAAAATTATTATAATTAATTTAATTTATAACTAGTAGTTTCGTGTAGTAACACACAACAATGAGCCGATAGGTGGGGATGAACATCAAAGGTAGGAGACATGCAAACACTAAGGGTGGAAAAATTCAATGTATCCCAAAGTAGATGCAAAGAAGAAAGCGACATAGTGGAACATTGCCTGTAGTGGTGGAGAATGTGTCTCGGCTATGTGCACATATGTATGTATACCATAACAGATACATAATTTTTGTATAGAACATTGTACAATAGGGCATGCAACGAACAAGTTGAAGATGAAATAACATAGTGCAAGCTAGAGACCGATGGTAAGGAATATGTTACAGAGAGAAAGATAAACTATAAAACACTAACAGACATATGGGAAGATGTAGACTATTTTATAGCACCAAATGAAGGATGAAGTAGTATATTAACATAAATTGTATAAGAAAAGTTATTTTAGTGCAGTATGCATCAAATGCATATCTAGCAATTTGGTAGTTGTAAATATAAAACATGGTGCAAAAGTTAAAAATTTAGAAATTAAGAAACATGCAAATTCATAAATACTTTCTCCAATAGTGATCCATCAACAACAACTGAATCACTACTCTATAATATTAACTAATATGTTATGCATTTGCAAAATGATAGCCATATAACCCAACCATAAATGAAACAATATTTCTTTTAATAAATAATATTGTCTTCTATCAACAGGACCTTATCAAAAATTGGAACAACATAGCATCTTCAATAGCACACTATGAAAAATAAAACAATGTAGCCTAAGATAGAGAATAGTAATCAATATGATTTTTGATCGTTTCTCAACAAAATGCTATTGAAAATTGAAATAATAGAGTCTATTGAATAGGAGTGTATTGAAAATGAGAGCATATAGTATAAGCTAGACAAAACCAATTGGCAGAAACTACATAATGTCAACAATTTATGTGGATCATGAGAGGGATAATGACGCAATATAGCCTTTACAACAACACTTTCTCGAGGATGAATCAATATAGCTTAAGCAAGAGAACAATAATGAGCAAGGCCGAATGGAATCTAACACAAAGTGTATAACATTAACTATTTTATTCCATCACAATGATAGCCTGAAACGTATGAATTTTGTTTGAATCTTAAATCAAAATAATAGAGATATGTACCTAAGATATATAAAATAAAACACAACAAAATGAGCCCACATTTTCACCCTTCCATATTGGGTCTTGGAGCCTCATGGACTCTCACCAAACCCCTGAGAAAGAATATACATTGTCCACCACTCTAATCAGGGGTGGAATGAATATTGCTTATTGCAATCAACATAGAGTATAGTAGGATCTAATTGTCTATTTGACCATGGTAACTATTTTTTCCAGTAGTTCATCAAGTTTTCCATTATAGCTAGAGTCTCATGTTGGAAAATAACAAAAAAATGTGAAATTTAGTGTGGTAAATATATGTATTTGATAAAGAATATGTAAATCAGTAGATTTAAAGACTTTTACAATGTGTAATACAAAATACAAAATACACATGTAATGTAAAGGATGAAATTTAAGTAAAATTTAACCATACTCGTGTAGATGGCAGATTGTAGTAGGAAGACAAGAAAACAAGGTATGATCTCCACCCTACTATATTGGGTCATGGAGCGTTACACTCTCTCACCAAACCCTTGAGAAATAAAAAAAATTGTTCCACCAGTGTGTTCGATGGTACAAGCAATGTTTTGGCCACTAATGGCTTTAAACAAAATTACTGAGATCCGCATTATGGCTGGAGTATGCTCTGGAAGAATAACAACAAAGTGTGAATTTTAGTGCAATGGCCATATCTAATTCATAGACAATATGTAAACCAAGAGATATCAAACATCTATATTTTATAACACACAATTTGTTGTCAACTTGTAATCACAAGAATGAAGTAAATAAAATTTAGGCATACCTAGTGCATGTTGTGGAATACAGTGTCAATATAAGAGAACAAGGCCCAATGTCCACCCTACCATATTGGTTCATGGAGCATCATGCGCTCTCACTAAACCCTTGAGCATGAATTTTTTTTTTTCACCATTGGGATCAATGGTGAAAGCAATGATTAGGTTGTTGCTAACTTAATGCAAGATCTGAAGGTGTAAAAACATCAATTAATGAGGATTGTTTGGGTTGAGTATGGTTGCAAACATGTAAGAATAATATGAACTTTAGTGTATTGAACACGTACAATTGGTGGATGATAAATAAATCAGAGAATATACTAGGAATCATATAATTCACAACAAATAATATGCAATTCAGCTGTAGTAGAAGAGTGTAAGTAAATAGAATATAGGTATACCTTGTGCAAGGAATGGATTGGAGTATTGAGACAGAAAAGGAGGCTTGCTTTGCACCCTATTGCATTGTTTCATCAAGCGCCACGGGCGCTCACCAAACCTTGGAGAAGAAAGATTAAATGTCCATGACTTTAGTCAATGGTCAAGGCATTCATTTGGAACCTGAGAGAATTTGTTGAGTTGGGATCAATGTTGTACATCTATAATAAATTGATATGGAGTTTTGAAATAAGAAATGTAAGAAAACATATATAGGCTTACATTGTATACAAATGGAATGTAGGTGAAGGCCATACATCATGCAAATGTGCAATCGTAAAGCTATTTAACATTTAGTATATTTGTACAATGGACATGTGCATCTATATATTAGCACACACATTTGTAACGTAAAATACTTTCAATAATAAATTGACATGGAGATGTGAAATAAGAAATGCAAGATAAGATATATAGGCTTATGTTATATAGAAATGGAATGTAGGTGAAGGCCATACACCATTCAAATGTGCAATCATAAATCTATTTAACATTTAGGAGATCTATACACAGGACATGTTTGTATATATTTCAGTATGCACATTTGCAATCTAAAATGCTTTCAATGAAATATGGATAGACATAAGGGGAATTTGAAGTTTAGTACAACAAGTATGTGTCATTAGTAGACAATATCTAAATGAACAAATATAAACAATTGTATAGTTAGTAACAAATAATATCTAATGTATGCACAATAGATTAGATGATATAAATAGGATGTACACTTACATTTTGCAAAGAGGACAAGAAAATATGTGGACAATTACATATAATTGTCTTCTAGCACCTGGTAATTTTATTCACTTGAAATCACTATTATCTATTTTTAAAAATATATATAGTTGTGGAATTTGTGACAAAGAAGTTTCAATCTATTTGCAAAAGAAGAGATGGAAAGAATGACATATAGACTTACCTTTTGTACAAATGGATTATAGCTGGAATGCGAACAACATGGAAAAATTGTGACTAGGAAGGTATTTAAAATTGTGAAGATCTGTAGTAATAGCTGGAAATGTTTGTAATCTAAATTTGTTAGAATTTGAAATGGTTAGAAAGAAATGATTCAAACATGATACCCCTCGAAGTGGCATAACTAGGTAAAGGGGAGGAAGCTATTGAGAGAAAAAATAAATATAGATAATAGTCTAGGCAAGTGGGGAAGAGGAATGAGTCAATGTTTCTTGTTGGGCACAAGGGGAAACACAAGGTAAGAATTGAATAGCAAATTCTCTTAGCAATGACTATAGAGGTAAAAGATTTGGAATGTTGGGAAAGGTGATTAGAACTAGACTATGGAATGAACAAGGGAAAAGGAATGGTAGGATTCAAGGGTATTGTGAAAGCATTGAAATGGAAACGAAAAGGAGAAGTGGTATAGTAACCATAAAGAACAAAACTATTTTTATCATGATGGGAATGCAGACAATTGTTGAAGGTGAGCCTATTATTTGATTTAAAGCCTATTATATTTGTTGAAATGTAGCCTAGAGTACCTGCCAAAAGAGAAAGGTGGATCTATGTGTATTCTTTCTATTGATTTAACATGGGAGAGAGATGTGAATGTTATCCCTTTCCTTTCTTTAGTTCCAATATCTATTGTAGCTTTCTCTAGTGTCAAGCGTTGAGATTTATCGATTGTTATCACCCAAGCCATTATCAATGGGAGCTGCCTCTAGCTGCCCCATGTGATTGGGGTAATAAGAATGAATCTTGGATTGTCTTGATCCCATGTTGTCCCAATGTAGTTTTGGAAGTCAACAACAACATATTCAGGAAATTCAGGTGGTCTAGAACCCATAGCATATACAATATGTGAGGCCTACCCCTATCATACACCTAGTATTTAGACTATTTTGAGTTTTGGTTATTGATTATGGATATTATTGATGACATGATACTTAGACATTTGAGTTTTTATGATGATTTGACTATGGTATTTAGAAATTTTAGTTTTTATGATGATTTGATTATGGTATTTAGACATTTGATTTCTTATGACGATTTTATTATGATGCTACATGCTTAGTTATATGACTATGATGCTTGACCTAAATTCATGCTAGTTCCTATGGTTGTTCAATTTGAATTTTGAAATGAGGAACAAATGAAATGTGTGTTGTGAATAAACCATGTTATAATTTGATGAAATTGAAAATTAAGGTAAAAGACTAGATATGATAGGTGATTAGTGATTTTTCTAGTTATGATATGAGATATATATGCTATGTGAAATTGTGAAACTTGTGTATATGAAATGGTGCTTCAATTATTTTGATATATGATTTATTTGTGTGGAAACTTGTGTATATGAAATAGTGGTTCAATTTTATAATTAACTTGGATGGAAACTTGTGTATATGAAGTGGTGATTTAATTGTTTTAATACTTGGATGGATTAACATGCGTATTGAGTGTGTAGGTACACTTTCCATGGCCAATGGAAATTGCAGGTAACCTTTGGGAACCCTGAGTAAATTTACCAGTGAAGTCGAGCTATAGTCCATATGGAGGGACTATAGTTCCATTTTGTAATGTATTTTCTTTGTGATGTTATTTGTGCATGTTTGTAAAATGGTTTTAATTTCCACGTCAATTCATTTAAGTGGTGAGTTGTCCACCTAAGTGGACAAACTCGGATTTGATCTTTAGGGAACTTTTTGAGGGTTCAAAAGTTGAGTTTTTTAAGTGTTTTTATTGTTTTCAGGTCCCTAGGTCAAGTAACTATGGGTTAGGTAACCTTTTCAGCCTATAATTTTGAGTTAGTTTCATGATTGGGCACCCTTTTTGAGGCCTTAAAGAGGTTTGGCGTAAATAAGGTTTTGAGAAGTGGGATGGGGACTAGTCCCTTTCCACTCCCACTTCTCTATGATGTCTTGGAAGTCCCCCAAGTTCTCACACATGTGAGAACACACATGGGTGAATGTGCTTGGGAGGGTGAATGGGTGAGTGACAAGTGTCACTTCCGCATTCAAAGGAAATTAAAACTTGAAATTCTATAAGAAAAACTAAGAACAAGAGTTTTGGGGGTTCTCTTTTGGCATTCTTTGTTTTGGAGTTGCGATTTTTGGGAGCTCTTGGATTTGGCTTGAAGGAATTGGAAAGCAAGATTAGAGAAGGAGTTGTGCTCACCCTCACCACTTCTTTCCAAAGCTTCAAGGATTGAGGTAGGATCACCGCATCCATTTTCTTATGTTGTTTTAAACTTGTAAGTTATGTACATCTATTTGTGTGTTTGAAATGCTCCCTTTAAATTTTGTTTTTTTTTTTTTTGTGTATATTGTTGGGGAAAAAGGGTTGTAATGGGATAGGCTCACCCAAATTTGGGAAGAGCATCCCAAGTTTGGGGATGGTTGGAGTAGGAACCTCCATGGGGACAAGATATTCCTCCTTTAAAAGGAGAGGCTTAGAAGATGGGTATGAGTACCTCTATGTAATGTGTAATGTGAAGATGGCTAGGTGGATAAGGAGATGTGAAGGAAGGGTTTGTAATGAAGGGTTTTAAAAAAAAACTTGGTGATTGATATTCATGGTGTTTGCTTTTGAGTCCCCAAAATGGAGTGTGTAGTCCACATTCCTCCATTCCCCGTTTTGGGTTCATAATGAACTCTTTGTTATATGAAACTCCCCTTGGGTGGGTGTGTATATTTTTGTGTGTATATTGTGTGTTAATGTATTTGGCTTGCATGAATGTACCTGGTTCCCAAGTTGCCACCTAGCTCGAGGGTGATTTTTCTTCCAACCAAAGGTTGGGAAGTGAGCTCCCCATTGGCCTCTAGAGAAAATTTTGTGTATTTTGCAGGTTAGAAGAAGCTAAATAACCTGTGGTATAGTTGTGTTCTTCTGGATAAATTTGGTGTTACCACGTCAAAGTAAATCTGTCTATTTGAAGTTAAATATTGTAGCCTTGAAAGGTTGATATAAAGAGAAAATGAGTCCATAACTTGACTATGTAGTTGTTGTATAAGTTATGTATAGATATCCATGAAAGTGCATCTATTAAGAGAACATACCATTGTATCATTCTATCTTTGTATTTGTGTATACAGTTGTTCTAAAAGCTCCAAGAGAGTATATGCATTTTAAATTTCCAATGATTGTTTTATGTGATTAAAAATTTTCTCTATGCTTGTGCATTGTAAATAAAGTTAAGAGCTCGTGTAAGTGTAGGTGAAATAAAGGGGTTAAGAAAAAGAAGGGAGGGGGTCATGTATTTTTACTTAGCTAGAATAAAAAGGTAATGATCTATGTAAAGCTCCACATTTATAGTTACTATTATGAGAAATCAAATATCAAGAAAAGATTAATCTCATATTTGAACATTCTTTCTTTAAGAAAATAAAATAAAACTTTAGAATATATATATGATATTATTGCGAAACGACATCTAGATGTCTCTCTAATTCTGTAATAAAATATGTGAAGATTTAATTGAAGTCTTTCCTTTCTTCATGAAGAAAGACAGATTTTGGGCACTTGCCTTCTTTTCTCTTAAAGGAAATCATGTATTATAAGTTAGTAGGAGGATTTTTTTCATGCTATGATGAATTTTGTTCTCTGAAAAACTAATAGTGTATGCTTTACTATGAATATTACCCAATATGAGTGAAATGAGAATACCAGTTTGTTGAGTTACTTTTACAATGAAATACGAGTATGCTTGAGTACATTTTATTTTGTTCATAATCTAAATGTACAGAGAAAAATAAATAAATAAAAAAAGAGATATGTTCTAGTTTAAAGAAAGATAAAATAGATAAAAATGTTAGTATTATGTTCAAAACATTCATGGATGTTTCCCTTCAAAGCAAAACTGTATTTTATTTTAGAAGTCTTTCTCTCTGTTGTTTTACATGGTGGTATTTTAGTGTTACAAAATATCAAGACAATCTGCTCAAAACAGTAAACATAGTTGCATGGAAAGTATAGACATAATATTTGGTCATAGGAAATCCCCACATTTTATACCTCTATTCAATGCAGTATTATATTGACCATGAAATGAGAATTGCCTCAGATATACGCCTGAGTGATATTTTCCTTTGTGACCAAAAGTGGCCATACACATACGGGTAAGAAATCACCCCCTCCTAAAATAGAGATCTTGGTCAGATAGGGCATGAACAGGTAACCTTAGCATGGTCTTTAACAGTATTGTTGATGTCTCCAACCTACCTGTGCAACAAGCCTGTCGTAAAGATTTCCTGCACTAGTTCATTATCCTGCAAATAAAAATAAAAATAAAATAATATATATAAAATAAAAATTATGGACTATATACTGATGTCTAGGTGGAGTGTAGAGTAAGTAGAAAATGTGTTATTAGGTATAAACTTAGTTGTTGCAATGTTGTAGCTGGTGTTTACCTCCTTATGTTGGGTTTCCAAGAAAGATGTTCCTCTATGAAACCAAGACTTCCATACTCTAGATACCCGAGTAGAGACTTTTCTCTCTCCCATGCAGATGCTATGGCTATCCTATTGCTCTAAAACATTAAAAGAAAAGAAAGGAAAGCTTCATTAAAACCACCCTTCATAAAAATATGTCCTGTAGCATTTAATGCAAAGAAAATGTCTAAAATGAACAAAATGACAAGAGTAAACCAACGCCGGTTTGTGCAGCACGCTAAGGTGAGAGACACAACCAAGGTGGACGTAAACAACCCTTAGTAAACCTCACCTTGCTAGCACAATACAATGCATCCAAGGGGTAATAAGAACTATAAGGAAATTGAATGGATGTTGAGGGTTCAGAATGGCCTGCGAAGAGCAGAGCTGAATTTGAGTCAATGCCCTTTCATTAAAGTTTAGAATGGGCACGATTTTCCTTGCAGAATAAGACAAAATGGGGAAATGTGTTTGGCTTAGAATTTTTTTTAAAATGGAGGTGAAAGGTTAAGAAATGTAGTTATTAAAAAAATCTGTCACTTCTTGTCCCACCAATTGGAATGGCTACATAGGCAGCAAGGAAGTTGAACCGATACTTGATATGTTAAATCAATTTCATGCCTTTCATGTGACTGAGTGGACCGTTCACATGCTATTGTTATCGCTTGAAAAAAAATTCTTTTATAACTACTGTAACTCTTCCAGACATTGAGTTGGTCAATCAAGCTCTCTGTCATGCCAAATGATAATTGCATAGCTGACAGTGCTATAAATTTGACACTAATGTCATATCAGTCAGCTCTAAATCTTTCCTTTTACCGTAGAATATTTAAACTTCACTCAGTCACTCTGGCTCCCTTACCATTTTGATCAAATACCATAAAGGAGTATTATGGCTCTTACATGCAAATTTTGGCTTGATGTCCGACCTATCAAAAGTTATAATGTTACTACGAAGTTTTCTTTTAAAAAAAAAAGCGAACAAATGCTCATTTTAAGCTAATGTACTCTTGCGTGCAAACCAGTAATATTCCACTTAATGTTATTTCCCTTTCTTTGAACGTGGAATGCATAATACTATCTTATAGTAATGTTAACCGTGCCTTCCATAATATCACAAATGTACATACATCTAAAACGTAGGTAAGAATCATTCAATGCTTGTTCTTTAGGCTTTCATGCCGTCTCCTCATGAAAATTACGCTTGGGAATTTAAAAACCAGCGTGGGGGTACCTTGGATATAGTTCTCTTTCAATAAAGAAGAGGATAATATGTTTCCATATTCTCACAAGAGAATCTAAAGTTTCTAAATAAGAATAAAGGTAAGGGAAGAGCCCCACGTAATACTAGGGAGTCTTTAAAATAAAATAAAATAATAGCTTTTCTTTATTTAATATCCTCCTCCCTCCCTTATTTAAAAGAAATTAATAATAGGTAATATGGAGAGGAATTTAATGTATATTCATTTGAATAAGCTATCTCTCTTCATTATAATTATTAAATTTTCCTTTAGAGTATATGTGTATAAATATTTATTTATATTTAGTTAGGGGTAAGTAAATATTTACATAATAATAATTAAATAAATAAACATTAAAATTTTATAATTAGAATAAATTAAAGATATTTATGTATTTGAAAATTTGAATTTGATATTAATATAAATTTTGTAAATTTTGTACTAGACAATTTTGCATTTACAGTGTGTGAGGGTCTCCTCCTTCACCCACTCGTTTAAATACCCTCCCCCCCTCTCGGGCTTCATGTCAATGATGTCATTCTTAGACCACATCATCTGATGCATGTAGCTAGTTAACAAGCAAAACACATCATAACATATAACTAGTGGTTAATGTCGTTCTTTCAAAAAAAAATTGTCAATAGTGTTTTTGCCCTAGTGTAAATTTGGGCATTACATTTTTGGTATCAGAGCCTAGGTTCCAACACCGGGAACTCTGGGCATATGTGTTCACCATGTTAATATGTGTTATGACATTATCATGTAGGATGCCAGCTAGATTATGAAAGGTTCACGGGCACAAATGTGGCCGCGGGTGTGGTGTGGGGTGGGAGCGAGCTGAGTCACCACCAGTAGCCCCACATGTTCTAGAGGTACCATAATATGAGCCTTCACAGAATCTTAATTCCCAAATCCTACATGCATTATAGGATTTGATTGGGGTTATTCACGCTTGGCTACCAATGGAAGAGGAGGACCCTAGACCAGACCAGACACAACACTCGACTGAGGTACACAAGTCAGAGCATAGAGAGCGTAGCAGAAGTCCCCCTCACATTCTTGAGGAGTACAATGATGAGGGAGAGAGGGGATCAGTCCATTTAGATCATCCACCACAGGTTCCCCATCCTGAGGTACCAAATGAGGGTAGAGCATATCAAGATCCAAGATATCAGATTCATGAGTTGCTACGATTGAAACCACCTAATTTTGGGGGATCCATAGATGGAGTAGAGGCTGAGTCTTGGCTTCTTAGCCTTGAGAGGTGCATGGGATTGCATGCTTATACAAGCAATCTAAAACATGTTGTGATACTATTGCTTCGGGGTTCAACATCTACATGGTGGCGCCAGGAGGAGCGCAAACACCACCTATCTTTAGATACTCTCACTTGGGAGACATTCTTAGAGTGGTTTCGAGCATGCTACTTATCTGAGCATTTCAGACAATGTTGTATTGATGAGTTTCATGACCTACATCAGAGGGGTTTATCAATAGCATAGTACGAGAGCCAATTTTTGGAGCTACTACCATATGTGGATTATTTACATGATGAGAAGCTTCTCGTCAACCGCTTCATCAGGGGCCTAAATGCAAGTATATTGGGACTAGTTCATATGGCTTATCTAGAGAACCTTTGGGTTGCTGTGGAGAAGGCCCTTATAGTAGAGGAGATTCAAGGGAAATCTCAAGATGCACAAGAGTAGTTTCAGAACCGCAACCACACTCCACAATCACATAGCTTTCGACAACCTCCCCTTCCTTCGAAGGGAGGATTCAGGCCTCAAGTTGGGCCACCTAGACCATCACAACAGTAGCAGCAGCAGAGTCAGAGGCCTAGGCCTCAATGGAGCTCACAGGGTGGCCACTTCAGGCCATGGCAGCCACAGGGTCCTAGACATGATCACCGTCCATAGACATAGGGTCTCACTCCAACACGTTCACAACAGTCCTCCCATGGGGGATTTAGTTGTTCCAGTAGGACTGGGGGACAGCAGCCTAGCAGGTCACAGTCGGTTCAGGTGTATACTTGAGGCCCTTGTTATGTATGTGGTGCAATGGGACACCTAGCTAGGGATTGCCCTCAGGGACCTGCAACTAGATGACAATAGCTAGGAGGTTCTGAGCAGACAGTGGGAGATGTGGGCAAGTCCCATAGAGTTTTTTGTGTGGTCGAGAACCGCCAAGCTGAGCATCAAGCCACTATCATTGAGACACTAGGTATGATTGGTAATATTCATGTTTCTGTTTTGTTTGATTCTGGAGCATCTGGTTCTTTTATTTCCCCATCTATAGTGGAGCGTAGTAGGCTAGTGGCATCTAGGCAGAATGATAGGTGGGAGGTTGAGTTAGCTTCAGGAGCTAAGGTGCCTGTAGATTCAATAGTCAGAGATTTTCCACTACAATTGGGAGATTGGACTACCTCAGTGGACCTTCGTATTACTCCATTAGGCTCCTATGGAGTAGTTTTGGGTATGGATTCACTTGACACACATCAAGCTAAGGTAGATTGTCATCGTAAGGCAGTTGAGTGTGTAGACGACCATGGTAAAGTAGTGGAGATTGCAGGAGTACAGAGGCCCATATCTCTTTGCATGATATCTGCTATGCAACTTAAGCGATGTATGCGAAAGGGATGTCAATTATTTGTCATTACCATTAGTGATAGGACTGAGGAGGAGTCAGAGATGTCTTTGGATGATCATCCCATCCTTAGGGAGTTTGCAGATGTATTCCCTTCAGAGTTACCAGGTATGCCACCTCAGCGGGAGATAGATTTTCATATAGATTTAGTACCAGGAGCCAAACCAGTATCACATGCACCATACAAGATGACCACACATGAACTTAGTGAACTCAAATTATAGTTGGAGGATTTGTTAGAGAAGGGTCATATCTGTCCAAGTGTCTCACCTTGGGGCGCTCTTGTCATCTTTGTTAAGAAGAAGGATGGATCCCTTCAACTTTGTGTGGACTACAGACAGTTAAACAAGGTGATGATCAAGAATTGTTACCCTCTTCCAAGGATCGATGATCTATTCGACCAACTGCAGGGTGCTAGAGTGTTTTCTAAAATTGACCTCAAGTCTAGATATCATCAGTTGTGGATTTCAGATGTAGATATACATAAGATTGCTTTTAGGACTAGCTACAGTAATTATGAGTTTACGGTGGTACCATTTGGTTTGACAAATGCCCCTACAGTGTTCGTGAGTCTCATGAATGGGGTATTTCGTACCTTTCTAGATCGATTTGTGATAGTGTTCCTCAATGAAATTTTGGTATATTCACATTTAGAGGAGGAGCATGAGGATCATCTACGACAGGTCTTGTAGTGTTTAAGAGAGCATTAGTTATATGGCAGCTTGTCTAAGTGTGCCTTCTTTCCTTCAGAGGTTCATTATCTTGGGCATATTATATCAGGTGATGGTGTCTCTATAGATCCATCGAAGATTAGAGCTATCATAGAGTGGCCAACACCTACTACAGTGACAGAGGTCAGGAGTTTCATGGGATTATCAGGTTATTATCGATGCTTTGTTGAGAGTTTCTCCAGGATTGCACACCTGATTACTTCTCTTCAATGAAAAGGGAAGAAGTTTGAGTGGACAAAGCAGTGTGAGAGGGCCTTTCAAACCCTCAAGGAGTGTCTTACTAGTGCTCCTATCCTAGCAGTACTGGATCCATCAACAAATTTCATGGTATGTACTGATGCCTCATTGGATGGATTAGGTGTAGTGCTTATGCAGGAGGGTAGAGTGATCACGTATGAGTCACAAAAACTAAAGCCCCACGAGTTGAACTACCCTACTCATGACTTAGAATTGGCATCAGTAGTTCATGCATTAGTCTATTGGAGACACTTTCTCTAAGGACACCACTTTGAGCTACATTCAAATCATCAAAGCCTACAGTATACCTTCATGCATCCTAATCTAAATGCATGTCAAAGGCGTTGGATGGAGTTTCTTTGTGAGTACGACTTTCATGTCCATTACATCAAAGGGAAGGAGAACGTGGTGGCAGATGCATTGAGCAAGAGGAGACATGAGTTATCATCCATATCATTAGGCACAGATTTGAGGGGATGCATCCTTCAACACTTAGTAGAGGATGAGTGGTATAAAGAGGTACAATAGGAATTACCGTCACAAAGAGCCCTCAAGGGAAAGTTTATAGGGTACACATTGGAGTCAGATGGGTTGTTGCAACATAGAGGTCGTATCTATGTACCTAAAATTGGTGATCTTCGTATAGTCATCTTATCGAAGGTGCATAGGGAACCATATGCAACACATCCAAGAGTGAAGAAGATGCATGCTGAACTTCAAGATTTATACCATTGGGCAGGGATGCGACATGACATTGCAAAGTTTGTGACTCAATGCCTTGAGTGTTGGAGAGTCAAGGCAGAGCACCAGCATCCAGCAAGACTATTGTACCCACATGATATTCCCGAGTGGAAATGGGACACCATTTCGATGGATTTTATTGTTGGTCTACCTTTTTCTTCACATCATAATGATTCCATCATGGTGACTGTTGACAAGTTAACCAAAGTGGCCCATTTCTCACCTATGCGTATGACATATATAGCACCAGCAGTTGCGAGGGTATTTCTTGATGATATTGTCAGATTACATGGAGTCCCTCGGAGGATCATTTCAGATAGAGATTCACTTTTCACATCCTTATTTTGGACTTCATTTCAGTAGGCATTAGGCACCCAGCCCAACTTTAGCTCAGCTTACCATCCCGAGACAGATGAGCAGACAGAGAGGGTTAATCAGGTGTTAGAGGACATGTTATGCATGTATGTGATGGATCATCAGTCCCAATGGGAGGAGTACTTGTATTTGGTTGAGTTTTCATATAATAATGGACATCATAGTTCCTTGGGTATGCCACCTTATCAGGCCTTGTATGGTAGACCCTACATGACTCCTTTGAGTTGGGATCATATAGAGGATAGAGTGATGATTAGTCTAGAGATGATACAGGATATGGAGTAGCAGGTGGATTTGATCAGGAAATGCCTTCAGGAGGCACAAGATCGACAGAAAAAGTACACCGATGCTAAGAGGGTTGATCGAAGTTTCTCAGTAGGAGATCATGTATTCTTGAGAGTGCGTCCACACAAGAGTCCAATCCATTATGGAAAGAGCTCTAAGCTTGCACCTTGATTTGTTGGTCCATTTGAGATCTTGGAGTGGATAGGGCCAATAGCTTATCATCTAGTCTTGCCACCTAGCCTGTCGTGTATCCATGATGTATTTCATATATCTGTATTACGACGTTATGTGCATGATGATTCTCATGTTTTGGATTGGGATGCCTTGTAGGTGGAGTCGAACGGATAGCTAGCCTTGGAGTCCATTCGCATTTTGGCTCGACGGATGTTGGCCCTTCGAGGTCGAGAGCTAGCCAAAGTTAGGGTCAAATGGGATCGATATGATGAGGTTGCAGCCAATTGGGAGGATGCTTCACAATTGAGGGCTTTATATCCTCACCTCTTTGAGAACTTCCAGGAGGAAGTTCATTCCTAGAGGGGGAGGATGTGAGGCCTACCCCTATCATACACCTAGTATTTAGACTATTTTGAGATGTGGTTATTGATTATGGATATTCTTGATGACATGATACTTAGACATTTGAGTTTTTATGATGATTTGACTATGGTATTTAGACATTTGAGTTTTTATGATGATTTGATTATGGTATTTAGACATTCAAGTTCTTATGATGATTTTATTATGATGCTACATGCTTAGTTATATGACTATGATGGTTGACCTAAATTCATGCTAGTTCCTATGGTTGTTCAATTTGAATTATGAAATGAGGAACAAATGAAATGTGTGCTGTGAATAAACCATGTTATAATTTGATGAAATTGAAAACTAAGGTAAAAGACTAGATATGATAGGTGATTAGTGATTTTTTCAGTTATGATATGAGATATATATGCTCTGTGAAATTGTGAAACTTGTGTATATGAAATGGTGCTTCAATTATTTTGATATATGATTTATTTGTGTGGAAACTTGTGTATATGAAATAGTGGTTCAATTTTATGATTTATTTGGATGGAAACTTGTGTATATGAAGTGGTGATTTAATTGTTTTAATACTTGGATGGATTAACATGCACATTGAGTGTGTAGGTACACTTTCCATGGCCAATGGAAATTGCAGGTAACCTTTGGGAACCCTGAGTAAATTTACCAGTGAAGCCGAGCTATAGTCCATATGGAGGGACTATAGTTCCATTTTTTAATGCATTTTCTTTGTGATGTTATTTGTGCATGTTTGTAAAATGGTTTTAATTTCCACGTCAATCCATTTAAGTGGTGAGTTGTCCACCCAAGTGGACAAACTCGGATTTAATCTTTAGGGAACTTTTTGAAGGTTGAAAATTTGAGTTTTTAAAGTGCTTTTATTGTTTTAAGGTACCTAAGTCAAGTACCTATGGGTTAGGTACCTTTTCAGCCTATAATTTTGAGTTAGTTTCATGATTGGGCACCCTTTTTGAGGCCTTAAAGAGGTTTGTCAAAAATAAGGTTTTGAGAACTGGGATGGGGACTAGTCCCTTTCCACTCCCACTTCTCTATGATGTCTTGGAAGTCGCCCAAGTTCTCACACATGTGAGAACACACATGGGTGAATGTGCTTGGGAGGGTGAATGGGTGAGTGACAAGTGTCACTTCCCCATTCAAAGGAAATTAAAACTTGAAATTCTATAAGAAAAACTAAGAACAAGGGTTTTGGCGATTCTCTTTTGGCATTCTTTGTTTTGGAGTTGAGATTTTTGGGAGCTCTTGGATTTGGCTTGAAGGAATTGGAAAGCAAGCTTAGAGAAGAAGTTGTGCTCACCCTCACCACTTCTTTCCAAAGCTTCAAGGATTGAGGTAGGATCACCACACACATTTGCCTATGTTGTTTTAAACTTGTAAGTTATGTACATCTATTTGTGTGTTTGAAATGCTCCCTTTAAATTTTGTTTTTTTTTTCTTTTGTGTATATTGCTAGGGAAAAAGGGTTGTAATGGGATATTCTAACCCAAATTTGGGAAGAGCATACCAAGTTTGGGGATGGTTGGAGTAGGAACCTCCATGGGGACAAGATATTCCTCCTTTAAAAGGAGAGGTTTAGAAGATGGGTATGAGTACCCCTATGTGTTGTGTAATGTGAAGAATGGTTGCGTGGATAAGGAGATGTGAAGGAAGCGTTTGTAATGAAGGGTTTTAAAAAAAAACTTGGTGATTGATATTCATGGTGTTTGCTTTTGAGTCCCCAAAAATGGAGTACGTAGTCCACATTCCTCCATTCCCCGTTTTGGGTTCATAATGAACTCTTTGTTATATGAAACTCCCCTTGGGTGGGTGTGTATATTTTTGTGTGTATATTGTGTGTTAATGTATTTGGCTTGCATGAATGTACCTGGTTCCCAAGTTGCCACCTAGCTCGAGGGTGATTTTTTTCCAACCAAAGGTTGGGAAGTGAGCTCCCCATTGGCCTCTAGAGAAAATTTTGTGTATTTTGCAGGTTAGAAGAAGCTAAATAACCTGTGGTATAGTTGTGTTCTTCTGGATAAATTTGGTGTTACCACGTCAAAGTAAATCTACCTATTTGAAGTTAAATATTGTAGCCTTGAAAGGTTGATATAAAGAGAAAATGAGTCCATAACTGACTATGTAGTTGTTGTATAAGTTATGTGTAGATATCCTTGAAAGTGCATCTGTTAAGAGAACATACCATTGTATCATTCTATCTTTGTATTTGTGTATACAGTTGTTCTAAAAGCTCCAAGAGAGTATATGCATTTTAAATTTCCAATGATTGTTTTATGTGATTAAAAATTTTCTCTATGCTTGTGCATTGTAAATAAAGTTAAGAGCTCGTGTAAGTGTAGGTGAAATAAAGGGGTTAAGAAAAAGAAGGGAGGGGATCATGTATTTTTACTTAGCTAGAATAAAAAGGTAATGATCTATGTAAAGCTCCACATTTATAGTTACTTTTATGAGAAATCAGATATCAAGAAAAGATTAATCTCATATTTGAACATTCTTTCTTTAAGAAAATAAAATAAAACTTTAGAATATATATATGATATTATTGTGAAATGACAATAGATGTCTCTCTATTTCTATAATAAAATATGTGAAGATTTAATTGAAGTCTTTCTTTTCACCATGAAGAAAGACAGATTTTGGGCACTTGCCTTCTTTGCTCTTAAAGGAAATCATTTATTATAAGTTAGTAGGAGGGATTTTTTCATGCTATGATGAATTTCGTTCTCTGAAAAACTAATAGTGTATGCTTTACTATGAATATTACCCAATATGAGTGAAATGAGAATACCAGTTTGTTGAGTTACTTTTACAATGAAATAGGAGAATGCTTGAGCACATTTTTTTTGTTCATAATCTAAATGTAAAAAGAAAAAAAAAAGAAAAAAAAGGAGAGATGTTCTAGTTTAAGGATAGATAAAATAGATAAAAATGTTAGTATTCTGTTCAAAACATTCATGGATGTTTCCCTTCAAAGCAAGACTGTATTTTATTTTAGAAGTCTTTCTCTCTATTGTTTTACATGGTGGTATTTTAGTGTTACAAAATATCAAGACAATCTTCTCATAACATCAAACGTAGTTGCATGGAAAGTATAGACATAATATTTGGTCATAGGAAATCCCCACATTTTATACCTCTATTCAATGAAGTATTATATTGACCATGAAATGAGAATTGCCTCAGATATATGCCAGAGTGATATTTTCCTTTGTGACCAAAAGTGGCCATACACATACAGGTAAGAAGTCGCCCCTCCTAAAATAGAGATCTTGGTCAAATAGGTAACCTTAGCATGGGCTGTAATAGTATTGTTGACACCTTGAACATGCCTGTGCAACAAGCCTATCGTAAAGATTTCCTGCACTAGTTCATTATCTTGCAAATAAAAATAAAAATAAAATAATATATATAAAATAAAAATTATGGACTATATACTGATGTCTGGGTGGAGCGTAGAGTAAGTAGAAAACGTGTTATTACATATAAACTTAGTCAGTTCAATGTTGTAGCTGGTGTTTACCTCCTTATGTTGGGTTTCTAAGAAAGATGTTCCTCTGTGAAACCAAGACTTCCATACTCTAGATACCCGAGTAGAGACTTTTCTCTCTCCCACACAGATGCTATGGCTATCCTATTGCTCTAAAAAATTAAAAGAAAAGAAAAGAAAGCTTCGTTAAAACCGCCCTTCATAAAAATCTATCATGTAGCGTTTAATGCAAAGAAAATGTCTAAAACGAACAAAATGATAGGAATAAACCAACGCTGGTTTGTGCAGCATGCTAAGGTGAGAGACACAACCAAGGTGGACGTAAACAACCCTTAGTAAACCTCACCTCGCTAGCACAATACAATGCATCCAAGGGGTAATAAGAACTATAAGGAAATTGAATGGATGTTGAGGGTTCAAAATGGCCTGCAAAGAGCAGAGCTGAATTTGAGTCAATGCCCTTTCATTAAAGTTTAGAATGGGCGCAATTTTCCCTGCACAATAAGACAGAATGGGGAAATGTGTTTGGCTTAGAATTTTTTTTAAAATGGAAGTGAAAGGTTAAGAAATGTAGTTATTAAAAAAATCTGTTACTTCATGTCCCACCAATTGGAACGGCTATATGGGCAGCGGGGAAGTTGAACCGATACTTGATATGTTTAATCAATTTCATGCCTTTCACATGAGTGAGTGGACCGTTCACATGCTATTGTTATCGCCTGAAAAAAATTCCTTTAATAACTACTATAACTCTTTTAGACATTGAGTTGGTCAATCAAGCTCTTTGTCATGCCAAATGATAATTGCATAGCTGACAGTGCTATAAATTTGAAACTAATGTCATATCAATCAGCTCTAAATCTTTGCTTTTACCGTAGAATATTTAAACTTCACTCACAGTCACTTTGGCTCCCTTAGCATTTTGATCAAATACCATAAAGAAGTATTATGGCTCTTACATGCAAATTTTTGCTTGACGTCTGACCTATCCAAAGTTATAATGTTACTATAAAGTTTTCTTTTTGAAAAAAAAAGCAAAAAAATGCTCATTTTAAGCTAATGTACTCATCCGTGCAAACCAATAATATTCCACTTAATGTTATTTCCCTTTCTTTGAACGTGGAATGCATAATACTATCTTATAGTAACGTTAACCGTGCCTTCCATAATATCACAAATGTACATATATCTAAAATGTAGGTAAGAATCATTCAATGCTTTTTCTTTAGGCTTTCATGTCATTTCCTCATGAGAATTACGCTTGGGCATTTAAAAACTAGCGTGGGGGTACCTTGGATATAGTTCTCTTTCAATAAAGAAGAGGACAATATGTTTCCATATTCTCACAAGAGAATCTAAAGTTTTTAAATAAGAATAAAGGTAAGGGAAGAACCCCAAGTAGTACTAGGGAGTCGTTAAAATAAAATAAAATAATAGCTTTTCTTTATTTAATATCCTCCTCCCTCCCTTATTTAAAAGAAATTAATAATAGGTAATATGGAGAGGAATTTAATGTATATTCATTTGAATAAGCTATCTCTCTTCATTATAATTATTAAATTTTCCTTTAGAGTATGTGTGTATAAATATTTATTTATATTTAGTTAGGGGTAAGTAAATATTTAAATAATAATAATTAAATAAATAAACATTAAAATTTTATAATTAGAATAAATTAAAGATATTTATGTATTTGAAAATTTGAATTTGATATTAATATAAATTTTGTAAATTTTGTACTTGACAATTTTGCATTTACAGTGTGTGAGGGTCTCCTCCTTCACCCACTCATTTAAATACCCTCCCCCACTCTCGGGCTTAATGTCAACGATGTCATTCTTAGACCACATCATCCGGTGCATGTAGCTAGTTAACAAGCACAACACATTATAACATATAACTAGTGGTTAATGTCGTACTTTCTAAAAAAATTGTCAGTAGTGTTTTTGCCCTAGTGTAAATTTGGGCATTACACAATAGCCTTCACTGAGCCCAATGGTCCATTAACCAAGCTAGTTGTGACTCAAAGATTTGTTGTCAACATTACTTGTTGACCAATAGCAAGCAAGAGCTCTGGTTAAAGCTATTCATCATCACCATAATCAAGTGTGTTTTGTTGGGAACATTCAACAACACTAATTGCAATTGGAACATTTAATTTTTGTAGTATTTTCCTATTGTAGAAATCAACCAACCTATTTGTTGGGAATAAGTGGATAGCCTCATCAAAATCTTGGTTTTTCTTATACCTAAGCATGGTTTTCATTTGATTCTTAAGAATTTTCCATTCAAATAGGGATGCCTAGAAATTTCTAATATTCATAAGGAGCATGTGAAACTATTGTTATGAATTGGATTACCCATGCTAGCAGAAGATAGTGTCAAGTGTGACAACAATATTAAAAGTGTGCCAAAGTGTCAATGATATGGACCGAGAACCATAGATAGGCTTGTCCATTATAGGGGGTAGTTGTGCCAAGTCACCCACAAGTATAATAGACACACCACCAAATGGCTACATATGTCTACCAAGAAATGTTTTTCGCAATCGGCTATCTATTTGAAGAAACAACTTTGGTCCCAAGAAGCTCATTTAATCAATTAAGATGTACTTAATATGTTTGAAGTCCTCTTGAAATATGGTCAATGGTTTCCCTTTCAATGGATTCATATCTTTTATTGGTATCTGGAGAGTAGTATGCACTATGGAGGCATGAATATTGCAAGAAACAACACCCGTTGGTGCCAAAGCAAGCAAAGGATTCATTTTCTAATTCAATGATGTATTTAGTGCTCTATGTATCTTGTCAATGAGGAATGATTTACTTGTGCTAGTAGTTCCTTAAATGATCATACGTAGTGGTGGCAATGAGGAAGGGCCAAGATGGTGTTGTTCAATAATATTCAAAGAAAGCTTTTTCCTATGAGATAGTTGATGGAAAAGTGTCGGCATTGTGAATGAGGGAAGGGTACCTTCAATTGTATGTAATTTACTTGTTGAAACAAACTATTCAACAATGCTATGAATATTCTTTGGAACATGGTGGTTGTCCCACCTATGATGTAGGTCAAAGTATCATCTACCCAGGAGTTGCAAGTAGTCAAAGCAAACATTATTTTTTGGCACCAAGTCAGGAGAGCAACTCCCACTCATATTCATCTTCATGGGGTGGAGACAACACAATATTGGTATCACTATCGCTACCCTTCCCATGAGAAGGGGGAGAATAAGTCTATTGACATGCCAAGCATCATAACCAGAAACATAAAATAGCCTCCAATTTTGTGTTATGCTTTCTCTCGTAAGGCCTATCTCAATCTCAATATTTTAGAAAGGTTTGTATAGTAGCAATTTTGACCAACAAAATTTTTCAAAGGCATCACTTTGTTCCAACAGTATGGTCTTGAAAAGGGGGTACACAATGATGATAGCAAGTTGTGGCCAAGCATGCCAAGTTGCACCTTTGTGATTTTTTCAATATGTATATAGTTGTGCAGAATGAATAAGGGATATCATCTCCATTTCAATTGGTCTTTTCATGTAGAAATGAATATAACCACTGGCAAGCTCGTCACCACTGTCAATTGTTTTCAAATGATGAAATGTCTACCTGCTAATGTTCAAAGACAAGAAATGCCTACTTGACATGACAAGGGGAAACTTTTGTAGCATATGGCATGTTTCATGTGCACCAATGTCATGATCAACAACCAAACTCATCATAAATTTTTGGTAGGCAAGCAATGCTTTATCCCCAGATGAATTTGTATTTGCATTCCTTTGCAAGATATCAATGTAGCTTTTAAATTTTTTCTCAGAATTTGATGCATATTTGGAAACGTAGTTTAGCATAATTTTTCTAGACAATACTAGCTGGTAATCAACATTTTCTCACCAAATTGAAAGCATCTCAGGGTTGTGAATATTAACATGCTCATCATTTCTTGCTAGTTTATACGATTTTTTCAAGTCACTGTCAATTGTCAATGTCGAAGATGGTTGGATAGGCCATGGAGCTTTGTAGCGACATTGTAATTGGTGTCCTTTTTTCCTAAGAAAAGTGTATTGAGTGCACTTGGTATGCCTTTGCACCATGTTCAACAACTGTTCATAGTCCACCATTGGTTCCATGTAACAAATATGTGTAGTATCAAGCAAGCACGGGTGCTCCAAAGCTGAGTGGTGCATCCTTGATATTAGTTGCTTTGGGGAACAAGGGTTCCATCCTAAGACATAGCAATCAAATAATTTTTTTCTTGTTGAAGCTCATGTGGTTTGGACGAATCAAGCATGTCCATGTTCAGGGCATCTGGGAGCCACAATCTAAATTGTGTACATGTGTTGACCCATGATGTTGCCACTCATACCTATACCAATAGTCCTTTGTGTGGAAAAGTCTCTCAATAACCTCTTCACAAAAAATAGTGAATCACAAGTGCATGTACAAGGTTGTTATGTGCGGGTTTTGTATAATTTTCTCTATGAAGCATCTCCAGGAGTATGGAAAATCCAATTAGGAATGAGGTTCAATCACCCTATGCAAATCCAACCATTTTGTATTTGCAGAGCTCAAAGTGAAGAAAGGATTCAGTGTATCAAGTCAGTGGATCATTGTTGCAAGCTCTTATTGGCACTTGGCCCAATATGAGCATGTTCCTTGCAAGGATGCACCAAAGAGAACAATTTGGTTCTCTATTTGGGTATCTGGCGCCTAACGAAGCAATTGTCACAAAGCAGTAATAGACTCTAGGATTCTTTCTTCCAAGTTTAGTTTCATAAAAATTGATGTTGATTGTTGGCTTCGATGTCTCATTATCAAATTATAAAGGTAATATCTAAATCTGACATGCTTCCCGAATCTATTATCATAGTATCTCATCAAGTTCAAGGCATATTCATGTAAGTTAACTTGTATGCTTGTTGATTGTAGGGGCATTGCCATGCCAATGGGGAATAAGATTGGAAAAACCATACTTAATAACCCTTTTGTATTATATTTATTGATAGAGCTAGGATTTATTTCAGGCCAAGGTATTTTGACCAGTGTCTTTAATTTGTAAGGTATCTCTGATTTCCTACAATTATTGAGGAGGATTGGACATCAATGGAATAAATGATGACAAGTCCTAAAGGTTAGCTTCCTCATCAATAACATCTTTTGCAGTTGTCATTGGTTGAATTGGGTTATGCGTTGGTTCTTCCATTATGTGAAGAAGATTAGATATGTCAGTACTTGTAGAAGGAAACAAATTTAAAGCATCACAATATATTGCAACATCATTATAGTATGGGTCATTCTCAATTTTATATATTAATGTAGTCATGACATTATGTTTGTCAACATAGCAATCATAGTTTGTTCCCTGAATGCCAATCCTTCGTACAATAACAACTTCAAGATCATGTAGACAACATGGTAATAAAGTGGCAATGGCCATGATGTTCTGTGGGAAGTTTATAGTATGGTTGTTATATTTGTATTGGCCCCCTCTAGCATGGGTTACTTGCAAAACTAGAGCAACTCTAGCTATAAGCATTTCTTCGACTTGAGTAAGCTTTGCAAGGACAGTTGATTGTGGCCCTAGATCCATTTTGTTGGCTAGACTAAATATGTGGACACCTTTTTTGGAAGTACAATGCAAACACACAAATCCAACATTGGATTCTCGAACTCTCATGCCGACATAGATCTCATTGCAAATAGAAAAAAATTCAATTCAGCCAAAGCATTAATGTGCTGATGAAAGGACTGCATAGTAGTGAGGAAAGTTTCACCAAACATGTTTCTTGAATGGTGGGTTGTTGGCAATGCAAATGGCAAGGCATGGCTAGTGATGTTTTGCAATGGTATATCGCCAGGTATTGTGGGGGTAGGTTCACAGCAATGGCTAAGTTGCAGCTGCGGAAGAGTGGGAGTTGAGGGTGTGCAACAATGAGCAAGTCTTGTTGGTGTGGTTTCTTGCAATGGTGGCATCCCTAGCTGGGTAGGGGGAAGCAAATAAAGTGGTTCTAGAGCACATCTTTGTTGCAAGTACTTGGCTTTCCAGCCTACAAAAATCTACTCTTTTGTGATGTGTATAATAAATCTAGTTTCTTTGGCATTTTATAGCCTTTTTACGATCCACACTTGATGCACCATTTGAACTTGAAGAAGGTTGTGAATCCTACAATAACAATATTAAGAAAAAAATAAAATGGTTGCAAACACCAAGTTAAAGGCCAATGGTATAACCAAAGTAGTCGAGCTAATTGAATATTCAACAAAGTAGCCAAAGGTAGATAGCAACACTAAACAATACCCTATGGAAACCAATATAAACTACATAACATGAACTATTTTACTATCTTCCAACCATTACCACAATATGGAAGCCATAATATATGTATATTTATATATAAACGTATGTATCCACATGCATTATATTTCAAACTACTTTCAAACTCGAACTAAAAAAAAAAGAATGCAACCAATGAAAAAATATCTAACACAAAATGAAAACGAAAGAAAGGAGCACTTTCTCTCCACCTCAGCATACTAGGTCACAAAGCCTTGTCTAGGTCACAAAGCCTTGTCAAAAAAATCTCATTGGAGAAGTAGCTAATTCAAAAGAAAATGCACCAATTGCAATTCTAAATTTTCCTCTGGACAAGAATTAATTATAACACTATACATTGACAAGACCTCTTTTCAGCAAAGCATTTTTAGTGTTAAACCATGTCGCATATACTAGAAATTTGTCAAGTATGATGATACATAGTTTAATACTTAAATACTCTTCTAAAAAAGAAGTATCCTCAATGGTATAAGCTCAAGTGTGTCCACAAATTTCTTCCCTATGATCAATCATGAAATGAATGTTGTTTATTACTCCCAATATAGCATCTTTCATTCTAACAACTATTTTTCAAGCATGGA
>VDFB02000013.1:146232147-146415134 GCA_007258455.2 Sequoia sempervirens
GCTCTGATACCAAGCTGTCACGCCCCGCCGTGCGAACCCCAAAGGAACTAAAACAACGGAACAATTTTTTTTTTAAAAAAAATATAATAACATACTTAAGTATTATAGCATAACAATGTATTAAGAGGCACACTTGTTCCAATGGGGTACACGAAGTGACATGACTACACTAACCCATAGCACGATAATAAGATAAACAATAATAAATAGTTACATATATCCATTCATTCTCATTTCATCATTTAAGATATCTGTTAAACAATAACCATATTAACACCATATACACATATGACAATACATGGAATTTAAAGATATAAAGTGTGGCATATTTCGATAGATACAACATAATGTAACCAACCACTACGAATGACCGTTCCTGAATCAAAGCATGGCTCGAATATACATTACATCCCAAATAATGATCAGATACAACTAACTGAAGGTACACCTTAATAACTACATATACCAATTACAACAAGGTCATCCCAACACATGTGGGAGACGATACATCAATGATTACATTAAATACATTACAACTGAAGTATATACAACTATCTGGTACACAAGGATAACTGGGTCATCAACATCTTCCAAAAGTCCTGCAATAAAGATACACCTGCAATAGAAAGGGAAACCCAACGGGGTGCAAAGCACGTTCCACCCAACCACCCCCGTGCTGAGAGTAGACAAGGAAGGGTCCCCGACCAAGCACGTCTAACAATAACACAAACTAACTCCAAGTAGAACAACATAACACCAAAGACCATGTAGAAACACAACCATGGCAAATCCAAAAGGCACAACAAACCACTGAAGAACATAACAACTAGTCACCCTCACATCATCAAAGAAAGTCAGGACATAATATCAAATACCGTTTCCAACAATGACCAAAGACAAATCAACAAATCACTTCCAGAGGACTTGAGTAAATCAACACAAACAGAATGTTAGACGAGAGTGTCATCGCATGGTTTTTACATGGATTCTCCAGACAGCCTATTACAAGGTGCCGCCTCCATCTCTACATGGATTCTCCAGACAACCAAGTTGAGGTGCCGCTTCCATCTATGGTTCTCCTGACAGCCTATCTCAAGGCGCCGCTCCATAGGGTTACTCATGCGGAGTCATTGAACTTTCGTGAGGACAAGGTAATGACCTTGCCAACCACGGCCTTCTCAGTCCCCTTTAGTCTGTGATAGCACTAACAGGCGGACGAGGCTTCACAATTATCTTATTAGTGTTTAATCCCCACCCGTGGTTTATTACTTAAGTTATCACTGATTAAACTAACTCTACGTGGGTTACCCTGACAGCCCCTTTGTGCGTCGGCCCCCACTAGAGCCACTCTCTCTAAACACTCTAGCACAAGCATATCCAACTCACAGGATTATATCAACAAGGAAAGACGAACCAACAATGGCTCAATCGCGAGGCATAACTCTCTCACCCAAAATCACATGTATGACATCCATAAACGATTACGATCCAAGTATACATCAATACCACATCCAAAGCCAAAACATAAGGGCAACATCAAAATACAAGATCGAACACAAATACAAAAATCCCCGCCTCTGGAAGTCCTAACCACAACTTAGAATCCTATAAATGAATAAGTCAACTCAAAGGTTTTCTACATGACCTAGACTCAAGTTTAAGAAGGTCAAATTAAATCAACATGCATGATCTCGAGAGTAACCAAAGAATAAACAATGCCATAATACAGTTAACCATGAACAACAAATCCATCAAATAAATAAATCCACAACTCGAAAATAATTAACTAAATCAAACACATCGTTTACTCCTAATTTTCTCAATTAGACTATATCATTGCATGACAATAAATATTATATCGTTAATTCAGAATATCAACACCTTAAATTCTTTTAATGCATATTTATAACAATATATATATATATATATACCGTTTATTTCAAAATTGCATCTATCAAACATATAATAGAAGAATTTGCCCTAATATTACACAATACTTTTACAAATTCACATAAATAAACATACCTACATTAAAATAATCGTTTTATAAAAAAAACATTAAATAAATATCTTTTATTTTTATTTTTATTTTTTATTTTAAAAAATATATATATTATAAATTATAAATTATATATATATATATATCAAAATCGAAATAAAGAAAAGAATAAATTAAAACTTATAATAAAAATAAAATAAACTAAAAAAAAATAAAATCGAATTACCTTTTTTATAAGACATGGTACCACACTGTGTGGTGGCCGCGGCCGCCACAGCTGTGGTACCACCACCCTGTGGTGGCTACGGCCCCCGCAGGCAGTGGTACGCAGTGCGTACCCCCTGTGGTGGCCGCAGCGCCACAGAGGGGCCGTGGGGGTACGGCCTATTATTATTTTTTTTTAGAAAAATTTATGTATTAAATTTTTAAATTCTATTTTATTTACAAAGACTTTTATAATTACATTCGCCCATTCGGGCACGGAAACAAAGACAGAAATAATCATAATTTTAAATTTTTATATACATATTTATATTTATTTATTTTTATTTCAGAACAATAGGCCAAACACAATATATATAGTTTATATATATATATATACCAACCAGAAACAAACACAACCTTAACCTTTAATCTGTAACTATTTATATACTTAAAGAAAGGAACAGTATATGTAATTGTACGTATTTAATTCAGAGTCTTCAAACAGAGTATTTTTCTATTCTTTTCACATAAACTGGAAATTATACAGACAATACATATTCAGAAGCTCAAATAGAAAACTAATATATATATGTTTATCTATTTTTGTTTAAATGTATTAACGAGAGTCCCAACGCAATACATAATAATAATTTCTCTCATGGATTCAATATAATAATAAATTTTTATTTATTTATTTATTTATTTTTTAAGACCAACAAAGATTTAATATCTAAATGCATCTCACAACCAAAAAGGAATTTTCTTTTCAAAAGGTTATATTTTTTTTTCAAACTAAGTTTCAAACAGGTTCTATAAAAGTTTTCTACAGAAGATTTAATATAGTTTCAGAAGCAATCATTCAAGAACATAACACAACCAAACAAACCCTCTTTAAAACGAAATATTGATCTAAGATATTACATGCATGATTTTCTTTATAGAATAAAAAGAATAAATAATAAACTCTATGGAACCTGGAGTCCTTCGTCTGAAGAAGAATCCCTTCTGAAAGCTCCTTTCGAATTCCTCCTGCAGTTCTCTCGATCGCCTCCTGAATCTTTCCCGAATCATCTATCCTTAAAATCAATTATTTTTCTCCAGGTTTTCAACCAAATTCTTTTATTTCTTTTTTCCCTTTTCAGATCCCAAACCACAGAGTAGAAGTTCTGTGTGAGAATAATCTTCTCATAAAAATAATAAATCAAAAATAAAACTCAATAAAGCTTCCCTGCTTTCTTTTCACAAAAAGTCCTCTTCCTATTGGTCCTTTTCAGCTTTTAAAAGCACAAATTTATCTACAGTTTGTAATTAAAATAATTTATTTAAACAAGCTATTATCTATGCAAGATTTGCTAAATTTAATTTTAACAAAAAGATATTATTTAATTATCTTTAACAATATTTATTTAATTTAATTATTGTCAACATTATTAATTAAAAATAATTATTTACTCTTTTAAATAAATTAAATCACCTTTTTAATTTATAATATATTTAAATTTAATATTCGACTAACACACAATTAAATCAAACAACTAAACAACTTTAAACCAATATCATATAAAATAAGGTTAATTAAATAAACATGAACCATAAATCAAATGATACCTCAACAAAACACTACACAAACAACGAGAACAAAAACCTCAGTCATAACACGACTCACAACAGACGACGACTTGGGACGGGGACGCTTCCAAACCTACTCCCTTTTTCAACATTTTTACCCGTTGGGCTAGTTTATTGCTCGCCCTGTCCTGCCGAAGCAGGTGGAATCGAGACTTATTCCTGCAATCCTGCATCCAAGCAAACGTCAAGTAGCACATGTATATATATATATAATCAACATCCTACCGTGAGAAGGAATTGCAGTGTAGCAGGGCACTCGTGAACGAGTGATGCTACACTGTCCTCTCACCTAATCTATTCTAACAATTACAATATCCATAACAACTAACATTTCTAACCAATTGATCATAAGATAACATGCTAATTAACTACTGCATCATAATTAATTACTAACCATTGCATTATAAAATAACACAGAATTCAAATCACATGATCACCATACGATTATCACATGATCACATTTAACATTTAAAACATTAGAGAGAAAGCATTACCTAATAAAATAATCCAAACCCTACATATAGAGTATCATAAATCATAATAAAATATTAATTGTAGCAATCAATTAAAATACACAACCACACACACCAAAATGATGAATCAGTCACCATCACAATTCAGTATCACACTAACACATAAAAGCAAACAATAGTAGCAAATAGTATCAGAAACATGGGGGTATTACATCCTCCCCCCTAGAATATGGCTTACTCCTGGAAGCCAGTAACTAAACAAACAAATAATCCTCACTAAAATGACATGCATTATCCTATGACACCAAAGTTCATCACTTGGGTCCCGCAGAACCCGCAAACACATGATAAGCTCTACTCGCATCACCTACTGTCGGCTCAGAAGTGACTGGTGCCTGACTAAAACCTGTAGTGTTCCCTTGAGGGCACTTCCTCGCAATATGACCTTGCTGCCCACATGAGAAGCAACCTGTACTCCACCCAAAGCCTCTGACCCCAACTGGTGCACTCGATAGTTGAAAGCTGCCCCGTGACGGTGCTGACTGTATACTTTGTGCTGGCTGCACAAAACGATCAGGTCTGTTACGTTGCCAACTCCGAAACTTCCTGTTCTGCGATCTATTTCCCTGATGAGACGGAGAGCGTTGTTGTTGCTCACCCTTAGTGGGTTCCTGATGACCTATAGAGGATCCTGCAGCCAAAACTGGACCTCCAAGAGAAACAACACCTGAAGCTGGTGTACTACCCATCTGACCTCCTATATGTCCGCCCAAAGCCATAGCTAGATTTTCTTCAACCAACCGAGCCTTCTCGACTGCTACTTCCATTGTCTTCGGTTGGAAGACTCTCACGCCACCACTAATTTGGGCATTTAAGCCCCAAACAAAATGTTGCACTAACATCCCTTCATCGTGGCTGATACCTGCATACTGCTTCAACTCATAGAAGCGTCGCTCATACTGCTCTACTGTCATCGACAACTGCCTAAGGTCGTGGAACTCATCAGCCCTGCGTTGCCTCCAGTGATCTGAGAGGAAACGAGCCCTGAACCTGTCTAAAAACAACTCCCATGTGACTATACTGATATCAGGATGTAACTTTTGTTCCTCAAGACGCCACCAAGTAGATGCGAAACCTCGTAGGTGCATAACTGCACACCGAGCCTTGGTATTGCTACCATAGGGGTGCATCGCAAAGCATCGCTCTAAGTCAATTAACCACGTCTCAGCCTCCAGACCTCCTCCAGAACCATCAAAAGTAGGAGGGTGTGCTCGCATCAGATCTCTCATATGGCCTGCTATGACTGCATCCTGAACCACTTCTGTATCCCTGCGCCTCGGTGACCTCTCTCTCTCTCTCTCAACCAGTTGCACCTCATCCTGCCTAGGTCCCAAACGACCAAGAATCTCACCAAGAATGTGCTGCAATTGACCATCCAAACCAGGTTGTCCCTGATTTTGTCTACCGCCTGACACATTGTGTTGAGGACTTAATCGTTCCTCGTGCATTGACCCATGAATGCTTGGTGGTGACGGACTTCGGCGGTTGACTCTATGACCACCACCTCGGCCTCTTCTTTGGCCACGACCTCTACCTCGAGGCATGATCCTGCACAACGATTAAAGTTATGTAAGATCAAGAGTTACGCAAAGGTTGCATAACGGACACAACTACCCAGAGGACCTAGCGTTAGCAACCTTGGCTCTAATACCAAGCTGTCACGCCCCGCCGTGCGAACCCCAAAGGAACTAAAACAACGGAACAATTTTTTTTTAAAAAAAAATATAATAACATACTTAAGTATTATAGCATAACAATGTATTAAGAGGCACACTTGTTCCAATGGGGTACACGAAGTGACATGACTACACTAACCCATAGCACGATAATAAGATAAACAATAATAAATAGTTACATATATCCATTCATTCTCATTTCATCATTTAAGATATCTGTTAAACAATAACCATATTAACACCATATACACATATGACAATACATGGAATTTAAAGATATAAAGTGTGGCATATTTCGATAGATACAACATAATGTAACCAACCACTACGAATGACCGTTCCTGAATCAAAGCATGGCTCGAATATACATTACATCCCAAATAATGATCAGATACAACTAACTGAAGGTACACCTTAATAACTACATATACCAATTACAACAAGGTCATCCCAACACATGTGGGAGACGATACATCAATGATTACATTAAATACATTACAACTGAAGTATATACAACTATCTGGTACACAAGGATAACTGGGTCATCAACATCTTCCAAAAGTCCTGCAATAAAGATACACCTGCAATAGAAAGGGAAACCCAACGGGGTGCAAAGCACGTTCCACCCAACCACCCCCGTGCTGAGAGTAGACAAGGAAGGGTCCCCGACCAAGCACGTCTAACAATAACACAAACTAACTCCAAGTAGAACAACATAACACCAAAGACCATGTAGAAACACAACCATGGCAAATCCAAAAGGCACAACAAACCACTGAAGAACATAACAACTAGTCACCCTCACATCATCAAAGAAAGTCAGGACATAATATCAAATACCGTTTCCAACAATGACCAAAGACAAATCAACAAATCACTTCCAGAGGACTTGAGTAAATCAACACAAACAGAATGTTAGACGAGAGTGTCATCGCATGGTTTTTACATGGATTCTCCAGACAACCTATTACAAGGTGCCGCCTCCATCTCTACATGGATTCTCCAGACAACCAAGTTGAGGTGCCGCTTCCATCTATGGTTCTCCTGACAGCCTATCTCAAGGCGCCGCTCCATAGGGTTACTCATGCGGAGTCATTGACCTTTCGTGAGGACAAGGTAATGACCTTGCCAACCACGGCCTTCTCAGTCCCCTTTAGTCTGTGATAGCACTAACAGGCGGACGAGGCTTCACAATTATCTTATTAGTGTTTAATCCCCACCCGTGGTTTATTACTTAAGTTATCACTGATTAAACTAACTCTACGTGGGTTACCCTGACAGCCCCTTTGTGCGTCGGCCCCCACTAGAGCCACTCTCTCTAAACACTCTAGCACAAGCATATCCAACTCACAGGATTATATCAACAAGGAAAGACGAACCAACAATGGCTCAATCGCGAGGCATAACTCTCTCACCCAAAATCACATGTATGACATCCATAAACGATTACGATCCAAGTATACATCAATACCACATCCGAAGCCAAAACATAAGGGCAACATCAAAATACAAGATCGAACACAAATACAAAAATCCCCGCCTCTGGAAGTCCTAACCACAACTTAGAATCCTATAAATGAATAAGTCAACTCAAAGGTTTTCTACATGACCTAGACTCAAGTTTAAGAAGGTCAAATTAAATCAACATGCATGATCTCGAGAGTAACCAAAGAATAAACAACGCCATAATACAGTTAACCTTGAACAACAAATCCATCAAATAAATAAATCCACAACTCGAAAATAATTAACTAAATCAAACACATCGTTTACTCCTAATTTTCTCAATTAGACTATATCATTGCATGACAATAAATATTATATCGTTAATTCAGAATATCAACACCTTAAATTCTTTTAATGCATATTTATAACAATATATATATATATATACCGTTTATTTCAAAATTGCATCTATCAAACATATAATAGAAGAATTTGCCCTAATATTACACAATACTTTTACAAATTCACATAAATAAACATACCTACATTAAAATAATCGTTTTATAAAAAAAAACATTAAATAAATATCTTTTATTTTTATTTTATTTTTTATTTTAAAAAAAAATATATTATAAATTATAAATTATATATATATATATATCAAAATCGAAATAAAGAAAAGAATAAATTAAAACTTATAATAAAAATAAAATAAACTAAAAAAAATAAAATCGAATTACCTTTTTTATAAGACATGGTACCACACTGTGTGGTGGCCGCGGCCGCCACAGCTGTGGTACCACCACCCTGTGGTGGCTACGGCCCCCGCAGGCAGTGGTACGCAGTGCGTACCCCCTGTGGTGGCCGCAGCGCCACAGAGGGGCCGTGGGGGTACGGCCTCGGCCGCCCCCACCCCAAAATAAAATTTTTATTATTATTTTTTTTAGAAAAATTTATGTATTAAATTTTTAAATTCTATTTTATTTACAAAGACTTTTATAATTACATTCGCCCATTCGGGCACGGAAACAAAGACAGAAATAATCATAATTTTAAATTTTTATATACATATTTATATTTATTTATTTTTATTTCAGAACAATAGGCCAAACACAATATATATAGTTTATATATATATATATATACCAACCAGAAACAAACACAACCTTAACCTTTAATCTGTAACTATTTATATACTTAAAGAAAGGAACAGTATATGTAATTGTACGTATTTAATTCAGAGTCTTCAAACAGAGTATTTTTCTATTCTTTTCACATAAACTGGAAATTATACAGACAATACATATTCAGAAGCTCAAATAGAAAACTAATATATATATGTTTATCTATTTTTGTTTAAATATATTAACGAGAGTCCCAACACAATACATAATAATAATTTCTCTCATGGATTCAATATAATAATAAATTTTTATTTATTTATTTATTTATTTATTTATTTTTTAAGACCAACAAAGATTTAATATCTAAATGCATCTCACAACCAAAAAGGAATTTTCTTTTCAAAAGGTTATATTTTTTTTTCAAACTAAGTTTCAAACAGGTTCTATAAAAGTTTTCTACAGAATATTTAATATAGTTTCAGAAGCAATCATTCAAGAACATAACACAACCAAACAAACCCTCTTTAAAACGAAATATTGATCTAAGATATTACATACATGATTTTCTTTATAGAATAAAAAGAATAAATAATAAACTCTATGGAACCTGGAGTCCTTCGTCTGAAGAAGAATCCCTTCTGAAAGCTCCTTTCGAATTCCTCCTGCAGTTCTTCTCGATCGCCTCCTGCAGCTCTCTTTTCGAATCTGTCTATCCTTAAATCAATTATTTTCTCCAAGGTTTTCAACCAAATTCTTTTATTTTCTTTTTCTTTTATTTTTCCCTTTTCAGATCCCAAAACCACAGAGTAGAAGTTCTGTGTGAGAATAATCTTCTCATCCAAATAATAAATCAAAAATAAAACTCAATAAAGCTTCCCTGCTTTCTTTTCACAAAAAGTCTCCTTCCTATTGGTCCTTTTCAGCTTTTAAAAGCACAAATTTATCTACAGTTTGTAATTAAAATAATTTATTTAAACAAGCTATTATCTATGCAAGATTTGCTAAATTTAATTTTAACAAAAAGATATTATTTAATTATCTTTAATAATATTTATTTAATTTAATTATTGTCAACATTATTAATTAAAAATAATTATTTACTCTTTTTAAATAAATTAAATCACCTTTTTAATTTATAATATATTTAAATTTAACATTCAACTATCACAAAATTAAATCAAAACAATTAGACAACTTTAATCAATTATCTTATAGCATAAGGTTAATTAAATAAACATGACCCATAAATCAAATGTATACTTCAATAATCAACCAACACAATTAACGAGAACCAAAACTTCAGTCATGACACGACTCACAATAGACGACGACTTGGGACGGGGACGCTTCCAAACTTACTCCCTTTTTCAACATTTTTACCCGTTGGGCTAGTTTATTGCTCGCCCTGTCCTGCCGAAGCAGGTGGAATCGAGACTTATTCCTGCAATCCTGCATCCAAGCAAACGTCAAGTAGCACATGTATATATATATAAATAATCAACATCCTACCGTAAGAAGGAATTGCAGTGTAGCAGGGCACTCGTGAACGAGTGATGCTACACTGTCCTCTCACCTAATCTATTCTAACAATTACAATATCTATAACAACTAACATTTCTAACCAATTGATCATAAGATAACATGCTAATCAACTACTGCATCATAATTAATTACTAACCATTGCATTATAAAATAACACAGAATTCAAATCACATGATCACCATACGATTATCGACATTTAAAACATTAGAGAGAAAGCATTACCTAATAAAATAATCCAAACCCTACATATAGAGTATCATAAATCATAATAAAATATTAATTGTAGCAATCAATTAAACTACACAACCACACACACCAAAATGATGAATCAGTCACCATCACAATTCAGTATCACACTAACACATAAAAGCAAACAATAGTAGCAAATAGTATCAGAAACATGGGGGTATTACAACCTCAAACCCTTCTAAGTCAAATAGGGCTACACTTAGAACTTCTCAAAGATGTATTTAATTTTATTCCAATATTTATTTTTTCTCCTATTTGCATATTCAATTCTTGCACATTACCAAGGTCAGCATGATTACATAATTTTCACTCATGAACTATTTACTCATTAATACATCAAATGAACCTAGATTCAATTTTCATTATAATCCAAGGAAATACACACTTACTCCAATACAAGAATATAGTCAATGAAATAGTCACTCCATTATTTTGTTTACCACCTTAGTAATTCATTTTAAACTCCTATAACATTAACGATGAACCATTTACCAAAATTAATATGCCAAATAACCCAGCTCTTTCAAGTTATATCCAACAATTCATATGCGCTTCTATCATAATTAAATCAAGGTTAATGCCCATGTATCCTAAAAAGAGTTTCATCATTCCTTTCATCATAATTATCATCTAACTAATTGTTTGATTGAAATAAAATGGGGGATACGAAACGAGGTCTTACATTCACGGTAGCATAAGCAAGAATATTATCAAATAATCACACTATTTTTCATCCATAATACATCTTACCATCTATTTAGGATCACATAAAACATATTAGGGCTTTACTAATCACATTCAAGGTGGGGCCTTACATCTCCCTCCCCTTAGCTTAGACTTCCTCCTGGAAGTCGTCAGGGTCTAAAACACCAATCTTTATATAGCAATGCATATAATCTATTAAACTTATTAATTACCTTGCTTTCTTGATGAGGCAAACCAACATGTGACTAAAAACACACATTAAAGGTATTCCTTTTATGAATCAAGCATTTATACACTTAGAATAAGATTTCTTGCCCTAGAGCAATTATTCTATATAGTCATAATATAACAAAGGTTAGTAGTCGTCGATGTAGTAACATTCTAAATTAAAGATTACACCAACCTATATCTAAACACATTAACATCCTTGAACACCCTTGAAGGTTCCCATTGCATCTCAAAGATCACTCTTGATGTTATAAAATATTTTCATTCCCATATAAATTCATGTCTCAAGAATAGTAGTCCCAATTTTTATTGTCACTTTCTTTCTCACATAGAAGTCAAGTATTTCCACATACCATTTATTTAAAAATTTACACATACATTACAAAAATTTACACATAATTCACGTCACAAGGCTCACATAATGGGGTTTACAAGGATGGAGATTCTTGGGTACCATAGCCATTAGGAGAGATTGTCTCAAGACCCTTCGTTAAGGACCCTTCCATACATCTCCTAGGTACCTTCCCTTGTTTGTGTAAGGGGGTTAGCGTCCAAGAGGAAGGTACAAAAAGAATAATCATAGAACCAGGGGAAGAATGGATTATTGACTGTCCCATACCAATCCCATTTGCAACCCCTTTCAAATAACTCATAATTCCCCAGCACATCTTCTCCCCTATACGACCTGCCAGGGAACCCCCCAGGATATGGCAATTTTATAGATGTCACATTAGACCACACTTGCGAGTAGTTAGAAAATAAAATAAAATAAAATAAGAAGCCTCAAACTAAGAAACATAAAATCATAAACCAATGTTACCAAAAAAAATAAAAATAATAAAAAAATAATAAATTCAAGAGGAAAACCAAGTAAAGATTAGTTGCAGTTGCATTTAAGCATTCAAATCTTACTTTAAAAATAAAAATTAAATAAGTCCTTGAGGAAATGGACTATGAAAACCTTCAAATGGCTTAATAGCCCCAATAAAAGAAATGTGAAATTTAACATTGCTAGCGTATAAAATAAAACATCAATTAATAAATTACCAATAATTCATAGCAATAAAAATTTTACATTATGAGCACCATGTGACTTTGATAAAGCCACCTAAGGGGAGGAGGGGAATGGTGGTTCTCTAACCACATAAGTATAATAGCATGCAATAACTGGTGGTCTCTGACCACAAAAATATGCATCATTGGTGGTCCCTGAGCACATAAATATAAGTAACTGGTGGTCTCTGACCATATAAATATGAATCACTTGTGGTCCCCAACCACATAAATATATGTCATTGGTGGTCCTTGACCACATAAATATGAGTAACTAGTGGTCCATAAAATTCCATCCTTTACCCATGGGTTATAAACATCAAGGAATAGGTTTGCACTATGAACCAACAAGCATGGCTCTCATATGTGGGGGAGTAGGCCACGGTCAATGTCCATGAGAGGATTACAATGACTCGACATAGATCCTTTGTCAGGATTAGGGACAATGCCCTGAGCTCATAATTTCTCGATGGGAGAACATGTGCCTCTCAACCCCTGTTTACACTAGCTGGCATCGCACTCCCATAAGGGGGAACCAAATGCTAGGGGTACACATTTAACATAAAAATAAAACTAACATGAATGAATACATCACATTTCATTTTATAGACACATTTATTTGAACTCACAACTAGCTAGCTTACATAAAGGCCATCACAAAGGGTACATATAGGGAATCATACTAGATGTCCACCACCCTTATCCCAAGTCAGATACCCTATATCTCATACTTGGGGCACAACACATTTACTGGTTTTCACTTCACATGTCATAACATAATACACTTTATGAAATTCACCATACTGTAGAAAAAAATCAATTCACTTACATACACTTATTTTTCTTTAAACAATATTCACTTTGCTTCTTAATTTTGTACATATCTGCTTACTTTGCATAGGTAAAAGGAATCACTAGTTTATGCACAAATGTAGCTTATGTATATTACTCCATTTTCCTAGAATTTAACAATACGTAGTACACCACACTTCCCATCTTACTAAGTGTTTGACATCACATATATGATCAAGATCAGTTTTCTATATTTATCTATATTGTTCTTCCTCTTTCATTCAACTATGTTTGTTATGTTCACTAACATAAAGAATGTTTTCTACTCAATAATGAAGATAATCAACCATTTTATTTTGAAACATTGTAATATGATAAAAGAAGGCACACTCAATTCATAAAACACACGATAAGTCATGGAATAGTAATTTTCACAACTCATTAATCTATATATATATATATATATATATATATATATATATATATATATATATATATATATATATATATATATATAAATCTTGCATTTCACTACCTAAGGTTGACTCATTTACTCACATGTTATAATCATCATTTTTATAACCACAATTATTTCTAGCTTTATAAGGTTTAAGGACATGTGATAAGTAACAATCCCTACATTTAAGTTTTCTCCATTGTATTTCACACACACACACACACACATACATATTTTCCTTTAGAGTACTAGTCATTGGTATAGAAGTGCACAACATTAGTTGGTAGTCTTTTCATGACTTTTTTTTTTTTTTATGTCCTTGATGATACCATTTTATTTTTTTATTTATTTTTATCACTCAATTCACTAAATTATTATTTTATTTTTTTTTACATAATTCCTCACTTGATTTATAAATTTAAATAATTGATTCTTCAATTCTTGTGACATATACACAACCTTAAAGGTCAACACCTAATTGAATATGTTATTACTTCCTATTATACATGTATCCTTTCTTATTTTGGCATCAAGTCTTTAGTTATTAGCCCATCTATAAGGATAGTAGTAATAGCATATGTTCTAGATAGAGTTTTAACATCAAGTTCACATTTTTTATATGGCCTCATCACAACTTAGGTTTTATGTTTAATTTCCAGAAGTAAGTTATTTATATAATATCTAATTCAATTTTCACTAATCTTAACTTAGTTGCAACTTTCCACACATTCTCGCCTATGACTTGAATCATGTTATATCATTTCCTACTTTAGTCTATTGGTAAAACAACTCCAGGATTTATTAGTCGTATTTCTATTAAATTCACTAGGTCTTTGTTTACTTGCAAAATTGTTAGGAAAACTTAAAGTTTAACCATCTAATTCAAGCTAAAATATGATTTTGACCACTTTTAAAAATTGTATTTACTATGCATTGCCAGGCTTGTATCCTTAGTCGATGCCATCATACATGAAATTTTGATTACCAACCATAAAGTGAATTGTTTGTTGCTTCATGAGATTAACCCTTATACACTTATATGTGAATCAACATCTTTTGGTAATAGAATAGGGCCTAGAAATTCCATGGTCAAGGTGTAAAAGATTTTTAGTTCATGCGTGTATTAATACCAATTTGTAAACAAGTCCTTAATTTTTTATTTTTTATTTCCAAACAACCTACACCCGAAAGGTTTAGTTTTAACCTTTGTTAAGAGTTTAAATCTAACTATATGATTGCTCAAATTCCTCATAATACACAGTTCAAGGGCTTTCTATTATTGCATTCTTGTTGTCAATTTGATTTAATTAATTAAAGGGTTTAGAGATCTAATCTTATTCGAACACAACCTTTAGCACATTAATCCCCTTTAGAGGTTCATATAGCTCCTTCCTTTATCTAGTGATAAATCTTCAAAAGTATAACTTCCATTCTTTATTTGTACTAAGGTTCTTGTAAGAAAATGTGTTGCTCCCACAACAACCATAACTTCAAGAAGTAGCATTACTATTGTATTTTATAATTATTGACTAAGGAATCCAACAAAATAATATTTCTTTAATAATACACATTATGATGCCTTATAACACTATTTTTGCACTTTATAAAAAGACTATGTTTTAGAACTCAATTATACCTTTTTAAGGTTTAATAAGTTTAATGCCAAAAGACTAGATTAATGTCTTAACCCTTGTTAGCTAGACTAAGTCCTCCAACTTCTTTACTTAAATCAAGAGAACTTATTTTGTTTAATTACTTCTTAAAGATCAAATGATTTCAATTAAACATTTGTTTGAACCATGGATTTCACTCAATCTCTTACCATAGGGTAAATCCCAACTCTAACTAGGTTGGATATTAACTTTTATATTCTCTTTTCCTATACAAGGTAAGTTATCTAGGATTCTCACTACAACATTTTATTCTAGCTAACACAAGGGGGTTTGCACATTTATCCACACACACACAACTCTTAATGCCCAAATTGTTCCCAGAGTTCCCTAGAGTTGCAACCTAGGGCTCTGATACCAAGATGTCATGCCTAAAAATTTCATCCAGAAAACCTAACAATATATTTTTTTTCTTTATTAATTAATCTATTTAACACTATAAGTGTTTAAGATGTAACACTAAACACAATTCACAAATTTCAAGATAAGGATGTTTATTCAATTAGTTAGAAATACTAGTTTATACTCTTGTCCATGCATCTTATCGAGAATGCTAATAATTGTTAACCATGCATGCACATGGTAACACACTATACATATTAGGGGAAGTTAAACCCACACAATTCCACCATTGGCACATTGCTCGAGAATGGGGTGAGGGTATAAGGTATATTTGGGTGTGTATGGCCTATCATGCACACCCCTTTAAAGATCATCAGGTTAGCACTTAACCTAGAGGGCAAAGAAACCAGGTTAGGAAGAGAGGTTTAGATCAAGGTCTCATTTATCTCCATGTAACAATGTTATTATTTTGGAGACGAAGGAAACACTGTCAAATTGTAGTGATACTCTTTGTACATTTTCCAATTGATATCTAATAACACTTAACACCTGCTTAGCTCTAAATTAATTCTTAATACTTTGATCTATTATTACAATTAATATGACTTCGATAAAACATTAGTAAAATCGTCAAGTACCATGTATTTCACTTAACAAATATTTTCTATTTAATTAAGAATGTAAATAATCCTTATAAAAGGAAACCTAATATAAAATTATTTTTTTAAAGATATAGTCTAAATTATAAATTATTTTTATATACATATTAATTAAATAAGTCTAAAAAGAAATATAAATTAAATAATCTTTATATAAACATTAATTAAATTAGTCTTAAAAATATAAATCAATTCATTTTAATAAGTCTTAAATATGAATTAAATCATCTTAATTAAAAGTATCAAAATATAAATTAAATATAAGTCTTAAAATATAAATTAAACCATCCTTAGAAAAATACACTTGCTTTTTAAGAGAGGAGTAAAAAGGGACTAAATTAAACCAAAAGTATGAATTAAGATATTTCTATGTATAAGTGTAACGCCCCGCCGTGCGAACCCCAAAGGACAATTAAACAATAATTACTGCACAATTTTTTTTTTTTTAAATTAACATAACATACATGTAATACACATTAAGCCATGACATGAATTTCATTTAAGTAGATTCGCTAACACATACATCCCTTGGGGTACACAAGGATTCATTACGCGACTTAGATCCACACAACGACAATAAAGACTAAAAGCCAAAAATATAATCCATAACAAAGTAAACTTTAACAAATGTAACACATACATGATATTGATAAGAAACCATTTGTGTACATAAATACAACGTATACATGATTAACTCAACACATTGAATAACAACTACCATGGCCAATATTCACACAAGGTTTAACGTTACATTACAGTACAATGTTCAAGAGGTACAATGATACAAAAGTGTTCCAAATAGGAACAAAAACCTTACAACAAAGTAACATGATAAAAATGACCAGATGAATACACAATATCATAATTGGCTCCAATACGGATACAACTCTGGAGTCACCGCAACAGCACCAATCCACACCTCTCGATCCTCGACTGGGGACCCAAAGGGGTGCTTAGCACGTTCCACCCGACCATGTGGGTCCGAAGACCCACTACCCGTGCTAAAGAGCTGACAAGAAGAGTCCTCAACCAAGAACATCCAAACACGGAACCACAAGACTCAACATCATACAAAGGTATCATAAAACTCAAGGATTACAATGACATAATCAAAAAAAACATTCATGAGTCAACATAATAACTTAAAGTCATAAATCTCATCACATAAATCAAAGCAATAACCAGTAAACAAGTAACCAAAGGATGATCATGAAACACTTCCAAATCAAACTGAATTAATAACATAATACAATTCCAAATTGCAATTAAACAATACAATAACATCATATCACAGTACGATAAGAGTACAAGGTCATAAGTCAAATATCAATGAGACCATACAAGACCACAAAGTACACCAAAGATGTATCAAGGAAATACTCCATAAATCAATATAAGTCCAAATATCAACAATCTAAACCAACTCCCATAACCTACTTCTAGAGGAACACAATAAAGTAAACACATGGGCAACTAGGGGAGAGTGTCATCGCATAGTCCTACATGGGCTGTCCAGTGCTCTTCCTCCCAACTGGAGGCGCCGGTCCCATCTATGGCTGTCCTGTGCCCTTCCTCCCAACTGGAGGCGCCGGTCCATAGGGTGACTCATGCGGAGCCGTAAACCTTTCGTGAAGATGAGGTCACGACCTTGTCGACCATGGCCTTCTCAGCCTTCCATTAGTCTGCGGAAGCACTAATGAAGACGAGGCATCCATTTTTAAAATCTTATAATGATATTTCTACCCAACCCTCCTAAGTTAATTATTAGGTTTTCACTTGATTAATAACTCACTCGTGGGTTATCCTGTGCCCTTCCCCTTAAATGGGGCGCCGGTCCCCACGAGGAGCCACTCTCCCTAGAGACCCAACAACATCAAACCAAAAAACCAAGGGTTGTACAACATAACAAGAACATTAGATCACAACAAAAAAGCATGCGAGGCATTACCCATCTCGATATAAATACATAATCAAAGTCTCAACAATTCCCGTACAACCCTTTCAAAATCATGAAACCAAAACACTTGCCACATCAAGGGCATATAAAGAGAAAACATCAATTGTCAATCATCTCAAGCCTCTGGAAACCAAAAAGAATGACAACCCACAAACAAGGGTAAAATGAAGCAACAAGAGTTTTTCCCCAATAATTCTAACACAAGGATAAAATTTCCCTCAAATATGAGATTAACTTAGAAAAGCCACAAAAAGGAAGATTCATCAAGACCCATCCACAAATCAATCAACCCTAAAACACAAATACAATCCACATATCAACAATGGTGTCACCTCAAAAGGGAATCATAGAAGAAAATCAACCTTTAATTCAACAAAATTCACTCAACAACCAAAAGCCACCATCTAGGCATTCCACAGGAGACCTCAATTTTCTCCTCACAAGAACCCCTTACAGTGGCACACAAATCACCTTCATAAAATCAGCAACATGGCAATGACAACAATTATCTATTCACATTCCCAATTAAAAGAAACCAACCTACTCAATGACCAAAACAATTACCATCTCAAGATTCTAAATAACTACCCATATAAGAACAAAATTTATTAGAAACTCGGATCGTCATAAATTTATCCCCTAATCAACAATCCAAGAGAAACAATTAAGAAGGAAGTCTCAATTCAAGAACAATTTATTCAACATTTGAGCAAATTTATAAAACTACCAAAATGAAGACAAATAGAGTTTACAACAATACTTAACCATGGCCAAAGATGCCGATTAATTCTAATAAACACAATTCCACTATTAAGGAGTTCAATACAAACACCCATATGACACGATACTCAATGATTACTTAATTAGAATTATACGGAATTCAACAATCTATAAATTTCTACTATATTTTATTTATTAAATAAATCCTTCTTGACTATCAATTCTCTTTTATTCCTAACTAACTTTCCTATCTACAAACTACTTCCACATCTTTCACCTTCAGCCATAAAACACCATAATTCTAAGAACTACCAAAGTGACATCTATACCATAATAATTCACATTCTAAGATTTATATGACTTTATATATATTTATATGACTTATGAACAATGCTTAGATGCAGCCTTTGGATGAAGTAGTACAATTGATTTAAATGATAGCAATTTTATATTAAATTATTATATAATATCATTTGACTTATTAAATGCACATCCTCTATCATATACATAATCTCAAGCATAAGGCAAAACAATCTTAGTATTACTCCTAAGAGAAAGTTTGTCGTGCACACATAAGGTATCTTGAAAGAATGTCGACACACTGCCTATGGCCTTAAAAAGGTTATTATGCATGAATAAGAAGAGTAACTATAACCTATTCGAGAGTTTGAAGTTGGGGTAGTCATTTAAACAATATCTCACATGACTTTGTAATCGAATGATACTCTGGAAGATATGCACATAGAACAAAGGAATCAGCGAGATTATTTAATTTTACTACACCTTTGCAAGTCTAAATGTTGCAGCTGTGATGGGTTGCCAATGGTTTGAGGGAGACTTATTAAATTTTGATCAATGCCTCAACTCTAAATGTTGTAACAATGACAGGTTCCCAAGTATATTAGAAAACGATTATTGGAATTGGGAAATATCGCCATCTTCTTGCTTTATTAAAATTATTTTTAAGTGTTGCAACTGCGATAGATTATCAAAAGAATCAAGCAGGTTATTTAAATCTTTACACCCTACCAAACTCAAGTGCGCCGCTGTGACAGGAAGCTATGAGAAAAATGCAGAGGCACAAATGAGGCTCGTGACCTATTTGACAGATTGCTTCACAGAAATGTGATCTCCAAGACAAGGCACGAAAACTGTTTGACAGAATTCCTCAAATAAATATGTTCACAGGAGTGGTGATGATTGTTAGATATGCATGGGATGGATTTAATCAATAAACCAACTATCGACTTCAGTAGGTAGAATTCCATCTACAGGTGCTTTAATAAATCATATACAAGGGTTCAAATAACTCTATCACTCCAGGCAACTTCAATACAAAACAACTAACTATCCAGCATCATGTGATTGCCTCTTAAGGCATCGGGCAGATGAAAGTGTGCAATAACCTAAGACATGCGAATAATATCCAATGCAACAAGTCTTTGATAAGTAAGACAAAAATTTACTTCCAATCTGTCTCTTTGACAAAATCAAATCTCACAGCTATCTAAGGCAGCAAGAAAACACATAGAGATAAATCGGATATCTGACAATGCATGGACCACCATAGGTGAATGGCAGATAGGGATTTGGTGAAATTCAAAACAGAAACACCATAAAGGATATACTTTTGAGATCAAAAGCTATACGGAACAGTTTACAGGGGTACGCCTACACTATAACCAAGGGGCGGCTGAAACAAGGATGTTAAATGAACCCAAGTTTGGAGGCTATGATTTCCTCAAGGCGCACAATGAATAAAGGATCTACACTCAAACCTTACCTCGAAGGAAAGGATATTTCGAATTGCAAATCTAACATTCACAAAGCATCAATATGCAGACAACACTTTCCAATAGGTAAAGAGAAGATATTTGTTATGTTCTTTAGAAACCAAAATTACGGAAATAGAAAACCTACCTGAAATACCACGCTTTGAAAATGGTGATGGTTGCTGAATCGATCTTTATCCCAACCTCTCCTCCATTCTCAGAACTCATAATACATTATTGAAGCCTCTGTCCATTTTTCCTCCCTTCGTTTTCATTTGCCAAGCATCTTTTACAAGCATTCCATTCCCTTTTGGCGGTCGCCTCCTCCTCTCTCCCCATCATCTCCCTTTTAAAATGCCTATCATGACATGATAAAACCTTGCCCAACCTGATTCCACCCAAAACCAATTCGATGCATGCCCCCCCTCTTCTATAACGTCTCTGTGAATCGATATATCTCCCAAAAAAAATATTTTTCCACCTGCATTGAAGCCGAAAGGTCCCAAAAGAAAAATCTTGCATGATCCCCCATTCTAAATTATTTTTCTCAATTCCTTTTCTCATTACCAAAACAAAATTACATAAATCTCAAAGGAATAGTAAGTTTCCTTTCCGCATTTAGTTCAAAACAAGTTTTGAGCTGTGCATACACACGCTTTGCCTTTTCACCATAATTTCCACTTTTGTTGGCTTTTCCTACTTAGGTTCGAAATCTAATCTCTTTATTTATCTTAAATCCCCCATTATAAGAATTATATTTTCTTGTCTTATACACTTTAGTTTGCAAAACCTTATCTTTAAGATTTATTGCAAATCACGTTTACTTTCCACTTTCAATCTGTACTTTTAATATGATGTTTATCTTCATTTATTTATTTATTATTCCTACCATTCTTTTAAAATTTATTTCATTTTAAATCACATTGTTTAATTTAAATAACTACTAACACTTTTATAAACATAGTTCTTTTAGTTATTATTTTAACGTAGTAATTCAAAATAACTATAATATCATTTCATAAATATAGTTCATTTAATTATTATTTCACTTCCTTATTAATTTAAGTTCCCTTTTAATCCTTCTTAATATAATTAATTAAATTAATCAAAGCTAGACATTATTAACTAAATCACATAATTCTAAAAGAAATAAAGTCACAAAACTGACAAGACACCACAAATCAACCAATCATACTTACACCAATAGACACTTCCTCAGTGACACTATACCAAACAAAAATGACATGACTACCCAATAAACATCTTACTTGAATGCCAAGGATGATCGAAGTGGAGGGCACTACATCCTCCTCCCCTAGGTTTCGACTTACTCCCAGAAGTCAATCTCAAACATAAACACAATAACACAACAACTAGCAACAATATCAACAATCACTATAAATCAAATCATTGATTAAATGTCGTCAAGAAAGCAATGAAAATTTAACAAACCAACAATAAGGAAATGATATCAAAACAAAAGTGGTGACGGGGTTGCAACCAGACCAATTTGTCAAACACGAGGATGGGTGATGAACTGGGTTGGGAAAAATTTCTTGTCAGCTCCTATGTTCAATGTCAAACCCATTGGGTGTATATAATGCTCGCCCTGTCCTGACAATGCAGGCGGAATCGAGACTTAGTTCCTGCAATCCTGCATGCAAACAAACGTTGTGCACAATACATATATATCACAAATACATCGTGAGAGGAACTCCCAGCATAGTAGGGCACTCGCGAGCGAGTGATACCACACTGTCCCTCCCACCAAACCACACATAATAGTCAAAACAATTCTAGTAACTCATAAACAGTTTACTCCTTATTAGTTAGGCAATATTCGCATAAGGATACTAACCATAAACCTAATTCATCTACTATATCAAAATGAATTACTACTTGAAATTATAAGTATCTTTACCTACATATTACAATTGCATTACCTTCATCACTACGTTTCTGAAGCCAACTTCCTGTAAATCAAAAGCTATCATAGAACATTGCACATTAGTACCAATAATTCAAGTTGCATCTTAACCTCAAGATACTATATTCTACTAAAAATCATAGAATAATTATCCACATACCTCACATCTTCGTTAAAACTCATAATTTTCACACAAAGAACTTCACTTTAACCATTATTCAACACCAAATCTCACATCAATTTCAATAAAAAGGGTAAAATTTTACACCTTCACAAATTCAAGAAAACATAACTCATCACTCAAGGACAACAAAATCGCAGATTCCACGCAAACTTGACATATTCACACATGACTCACATCACAGTAACCCACATCACACAACAACACAAGGGTCTATAGTGCATCCTCGACAGGAAGGATATCGGTGCATTGCGCACTACACCGAGGATCCTATCCTTTCCTATCAATTTCCAGCACCTTCAACCCAACACAAACCAATGGGAAAACTCAAGTTACTAAGCAACGACATCACAAAGGTGAAACTCTAAACTCAAGAGTCTAAACGCAAGGTTACATAGTGAGCACACATAGTGCCTAGTGTATGAACCTATGCTCTGATACCATGTTGTAACGCCCCACCGTATGAACCCCACAGGACAATTAAACAATAATTACTGCACAATTTTTTTTTTTTAAATTAACATAACATACATGTAATACACATTAAGCCATGACATGAATTTCATTTAAGTAGATTCGCTAACACATACATCCCTTGGGGTACACAAGGAGTCATTACGCGACTTAGATCCACACAACGACAATAAAGAATAAAAGCCAAAAATATAATCCATAACAAAGTAAACTTTAACAAATGTAACACATACATGATATTGATAAGAAACCATTTGTGTACATAAATACAACGTATACATGATTAACTCAACACATTGAATAACAACTACCATGGCCAATATTCACACAAGGTTTAACGTTACATTACAGTACAATGTTCAAGAGGTACAATGATACAAAAGTGTTCCAAATAGGAACAAAAACCTTACAACAAAGTAACATGATACAAATGACTAGATGAATACGAAATATCATAATTGGCTCCAATACGGATACAACTCTGGAGTCGCCGCAACAGCACCAATCCACACCTCTCGATCCTCGACTGGGGACCCAAAGGGGTGCTTAGCACGTTCCACCTGACCATGTGGGTCCGAAGACCCACCCCCCGTGCTAAAGAGCTAACAAGAAGAGTCCTAAACCAAGAACATCCAAACACGGAACCACAAGACTCAACATCATACAAAGGTATCATAAAACTCAAGGATTACAATGACATAATCAAAAAAAACATTCATGAGTCAACATAATAACTTAAAGTTATAAATCTCATCACATAAATCAAAGCAATAACCAGTAAACAAGTAACCAAAGGATGATCATGAAACACTTCCAAATCAAACTGAATTAATAACATAATACAATTCCAAATTGCAATTAAACAATACAATAACATCATATCATAATACGATAAGAGTACAAGGTCATAAGTCAAATATCAATGAGATCATACAAGACCACAAAGTACACCAAAGATGTATCAAGGCAATACTACATAAATCAATATAAGTCCAAATATCAACAATCTAAACCAACTCCCATAACCTACTTCCAGAGGAACACAATAAAGTAAACACATGGGCAACTAGGGGAGAGTGTCATCGCATAGTCCTACATGGGCTGTCCAGTGCTCTTCCTCCCAACTGGAGGCGCCGGTCCCATCTATGGCTGTCCTGTGCCCTTCCTCCCAACTGAGGCGGTCCATAGGGTGACTCATGCGGAACCGTAAACCTCTGGAAGACGAGGTCACGACCTTGCCGACCATGGCCTTCTCAGCCTTCCATTAGTCTGCGGAAGCACTAATGAAGACGAGGCATCCATTTTTAAAATCTTATAATGATATTACTACCCAACCCTCCTAAGTTAATTATTAGGTTTTCACTTGATTAATAACTCACTCGTGGGTTATCCTGTGCCCTTCCCCTTAAACGGGGTGCCGGCCCCCACGAGGAGCCACTCTCCCTAGAGACCCAACAACATCAAACCAAAAAACCAAGGGTTGTACAACATAACAAGAACATTAGATCACAACAAAAAAGCATGCGAGGCATTACCCATCTCGCTATAAATACATAATCAAAGTCTCAACAATTCCCGTACAACCCTTTCAAAATCATGAAACCAAAACACTTGCCACATCAAGGGCATATAAAGAGAAAACATCAATTGTCAATCATCTCAAGCCTCTGGAAACCAAAAATAATGACAACCCACAAATGAGGGTAAAATGAAGCAACAAGAGTTTTTCCCCAATAATTCTAACACAAGGATAAAATTTCCCTCAAATATGAGATTAACTTAGAAAAGCCACAAAAAGGAAGATTCATCAAGACCCATCCACAAATCAATCAACCCTAAAACACAAATACAATCCACATATCAACAATGGTGTCACCTCAAAAGGGAATCATAGAAGAAAATCAACCTTTAATTCAACAAAAATCACTCAACAACCAAAAGCCACCATCTAGGCATTCCACAGGAGACCTCAATTTTCTCCTCACAAGAACCCCTTACAGTGGCACACAAATCACCTTCATAAAATCAGCAACATGGCAATGACAACAATTATCTATTTGCATTCCCAATTAAAAGAAACCAACCTACTCAATGACTAAAACAATTACCATCTCAAGATTCTAAATAAGTACCCATATAAGAACAAAATTTATTAGAAACTCGGATCATCATAAAGTTATCCCTTAATCAACAATCCAAGAGAAACAATTAAGAAGGAAGTCTCAATTCAAGAACAATTTATTCAACGTTTGAGAAAATTTATAAAACTACCAAAATGAAGACAAATAGAGTTTACAACAATACTTAACCATGGCCAAAGATGTCGATTAATTCTAATAAACACAATTCCACTATTAAGGAGTTCAATACAAACACCCATATGACACAATACTCAGTGATTACTTAATTAGAATTATACGGAATTCAACAATCTATAAATTTCTACTATATTTTATTTATTAAATAAATCCTTCTTGACTATCAATTCTCTTTTATTCCTAACTAACTTTCCTATCTACAAACTACTTCCACATGTTTCACCTTCAGCCATAAAACACCATAATTCTAAGAACTACCAAAGTGACATCTATACCATAATAATTCACATTCTAAGATTTATATGACTTTATATATATTTATGACTTATGAACAATGCTTAGATGGAGCCTTTGGATGAAGTAGTACAATTGATTTAAATGATAGCAATTTTATATTAAATTATGATATAATATCATTTGATTTATTAAATGCACATCCTCTATCATATATGTAATCTCAAGCATAAGGAAAAACAATCTTAGTATTACTCCTAAGAGAAAGTTTGTCGTGCACACATAAGGTATCTAGAAAGAATGTCCACACACTGCCTATGGCCTTAAAAAGGTTATTATGCATGAATAAGAAGAGTAACTATAACCTATTCAAGAGTTTGGAGTTGGGGTAGTCATTTAAACAATATCTCACATGACTTTGTAATCGAATGATACTCTGGAAGATATGCACATAGAACAAAGGAATCAGCGAGATTATTTAATTTTACTACACCTTTGCAAGTCTAAATGTTGCAGCTGTGATGGGTTGCCAATGGTTTGAGGGAGACTTATTAAATTTTGATCAATGCCTCAACTCTAAATGCTGTAACAGTGACAGGTTGCCAAGTATATTAGAAAATGATTATTGGAATTTGGAAATATCGCCATCTTCTTGCTTTATTAAAATTATTTTTAAGTGCTGCAACTGCGATAGATTATCAGAAGAATCAAGTAGGTTATTTAAATCTTTACACCCTACCAAACTCAAGTGCACCGTTGTGATAGGAAGCTATGAGCAAAATGCAGAGGCACAGATGAGGCTCGTGACCTATTTGACAGATTGCTTCACAGAAATGTGATCTCCAAGACAAGGCACGAAAACTGTTTGACAGAATTCCTCAAATAAATATGTTCACAGGAGCGGTGATGATTGTTAGATATGCATGGGATGGATTTGATCAATAAACCAAATATCGACTTCAATAGGTAGAATGCCATCTACAGGTGCTTTAATAAATCATATACAAGGGTTCAAATAACTCTATCACTCCAGGCAACTTCAATACAAAACAACTAACTATCCAGCGTCATGTGATTACCTCTTAAGGCATCGGGCAGATGAAAGTGTGCAATAACCTAAGACATGCGAATAATATCCAATGCAACAAGTCTTTGATAAGTAAGACAAAAATTTACTTCCAATCTGTCTCTTTGACAAAATCAAATCTCACAGCTATCCAAGGCAGCAAGAAAACACATAGAGATAAATCGGATATCTAACAATGCATGGACCACCATAGGTGAATGGCAGAAAGGGATTTGGTGAAATTCAAAACAGCAACGCCATAAAGGATAGACTTTGAGATCAAAAGCTATACAGAACAGTTTACAGGGGTATGCCTACACTATAACCAAGGGGCAGCTGAAACAAGGTTGTTAAATGATCCCAAGTTCGGAGGCTATGATTTCCTCAAGGCACACTATGAATAAAGGATGGACACTCAAACCTTACCTTGAAGGAAAGGATATTTCGAATTGCAAATCTAACATTCACAAAGCATCAATATGGAGACAACGCTTTCCAACAGGTAAAGAGAAGATATTTGTTATGTTCTTTAGAAACCAAAATTACGGAAATAGAAAACCTACCTGAAATACCACGCTTTGAAAATGGTGATGGTTGTTGAATCGATCTTTATCCCAACCTCCCCTCCATTCTCAGAACTCATAATACATTTTTGAAGCCTCTATCCATTTTTCCTCCCTTCGTTTTCATTTGCCAAGCATCTTTTACAAGCATTCCATTCCCTTTTGGCGGTCGCCTCCTCCTCTCTCCCCGTCATCTCCCTTTTAAAATGCCTATCATGACATGATAAAACCTTACCCAACCTGATTCTGCCCAAAACCAATTTGATTCATGCCCCCCCCCCCTCTTCTATAACGTCTCTGTGAATCGATATATCTCCCAAAAAAAATCTTTTTCCTTCTGCATTGAAGCCGAAAGGTCCCAAAAGAAAAATCCTGCATGATCCCCCATTCTAAATTATTTTTCTCAATTCCTTTTCTCATTACCAAAACAAAATTACATAAATCTCAAAGGAATAGTAAGTTTCCTTTCCGCATTTAGTTCAAAACGATTTTTGAGCTGTGCATACACACGCTTTGCCTTTTCACCATAATTTCCACTTTTGTTGGCTTTTCCTACTTAGGTTCGAAATCTAATCTCTTTATTTATCTTAAATCCCCCATTATAAGAATTATATTTTCTTGTCTTATACACTTTAGTTTGCAAAACCTTATCTTTAAGATTTATTGCAAATCACGTTTACTTTCCACTTTCAATCTGTACTTTTAATATGATGTTTATCTTCATTTATTTATTTATTATTCCTACCATTCTTTTAAAATTTATTTCATTTTAAATCACATTGTTTAATTTAAATAACTACTAACACTTTTATAAACATAGTTCTTTTAGTTATTATTTTAACGTAGTAATTCAAAATAACTATAATATCATTTCATAAATATAGTTCATTTAATTATTATTTCACTTCCTTATTAATTTAAGTTCCCTTTTAATCCTTCTTAATATAATTAATTAAATTAATCAAAGCTAGACATTATTAACTAAATCACATAATTCTGAAAGAAATAAAGTCACAAAACTGACAAGACACCACAAATCAACCAATCATACTTACACCAATAGACACTTCCTCAGTGACACTATACCAAAAAAAAAATGACATGACTACCCAATAAACATCTTACTTGAATGCCAAGGATGATCGAAGCGGAGGGCACTACAATAAGAAACAAAATAACATATGGAATTTGTAAAGTTTTCCTACTCAAGACATTCTAATTGTAAACTGTTCCATCGGTTTAATCAATATTACTTTATTTATTCTTCCTTATGTGCTATCCCATGAAAAAGCTAAATAAGAGTATTGATTTAACTGATACGAATATATATATTTGAACCATTTTAAACTACGTTACACCTTTCAACATTGTGCGATCATTTATTTTATTTTATTTTTGCTATAACCTTGATGTTATCAGCAATTATTCACAGATTAAAGACATATGTAGTATCCAAGATAAAATGTCGCTCAACATTAGAATTAATTTTACTAGTAATTTCTAAACGGTTAGAAGCTTATGGTTAAATACAAATTTCATCTAATTGATTTAAACTATGCTAACATTCAAGCCTATTTGTTAACATTATAGTTGTCTGCAACTCAGCCATAATGGACGACGATATTGACAGAGACATGATTGCCAATTTATTTATTTCTTTTTTTTTTTTTTGTTTTTCTTTTTGTTATCTTCTACCTTATCTAATCTATGATGGCTAGGGTTCTATGAGTTTTTTTTTTTGTGTGCTGCAGGTTTAAGACAACCGATGAAGGCATGGATTGACTGATGCAGAATACATGTTTTGAGGTTTTATTTTATTCTATAGATCCCGTATGGGAGATTCACAGCCAAGATGTGGTAAAAATAGACTGGGATGCAAACCAATACCATATCAAATATGGATGGCAGATTTGACATATAAAATGGTAAAGACACGCCTCACAAGAAAACCTCTGCAGACTCATTACGCTGGGAATTCTTTTTCTGACAACTAAATTCTTGACAATTTCTATGTACAAGTGAGGGCATTGGTAGATACATCAGTTTGATAATAAATATTTTTGTAAAAGTAAATCCCCCTTGCGGTAATAGCTATCTTGTCAAGCTGACTGGCTGCAAATAAATTGCTACCAATCTCCAACTATTGGATCAGTTTCAGGACGATGCTAGCAGTGAATCCGTATGACTTATCTCTGCATTATTGACTTCTGGGTCAATTCGATGGGAAACTCTATTAACACACTCAACCCACCTCCTTAGAACTACAGGGAGGTACTACAATTTATTGCTCTCTGTCAGACGTCAAACTTAATATGGAAATCTTGCACTTACCAACTACACCACTATTCTGCCAAGAGATCAATTGCGATGAAAGTCAGGGTTAGGTAACGTCTTTGAATGAAACTGTGCCTTACCTACCTACCCCAAAACCCCTAGTTTTAGATGCAAGGGGATAGTCTAGCTAAGGTGATGAATGAGTATAGGATGATAACGAAAATCTGAGGGATATGAGCGTCGCACCAGTCTTCAGTGCACTATTTATTTGTACAAGAGGTTCTTGAATACCAAAAATCTGCAAATGTATATATGTATCTATTTAAATTTTGTTTGATATACAACAACAAATAGATACACTTTCACTTGTGCGTCGTGACTGGAAGAGGGGCGACTAACTTTAGAGGCCTGGCAGAGAATAGATCTTTTCTCTTCTCCTTGCGTTCATTTCAGCGTATTACAAGTGCCTACATTGGCTTTGGGAGTACATTACAAGCACTGTGTATTTGTTTTCTATTTACTTATTGCAGGAGAGTGCAAAGTATAAGAGGTCAATGTTTGAATATTGTCAATTCCATTCTATTTCCTGAATATTTTTTTTCTAGGACAAACAATTACTATATTTTTTTAACTGTTATTTAAACCAATAACTTAGATCTGAGTTTGGAAGCAATCGCAGGTTTTGTATTTTTTTTCTTTTTCTTGTTTGGCATATTTTATCAATTTAACCTGATTAAGAGTATTACGGTGCATGCACTAGATTTTGTGAAATATATACTTCTTCTTTTTTTGTTATATTTGTATACAAAATATACAGAATGTGTAATGCAACTTATTTTCTCTACATATAAAAAAATTTATCATAACAAAATAAATGATTGATTATTTATTAACTATATTCATTTATGGGTTAACTTAAAGAGTAAAAATAATTATAACAGATACCCTAATTCACTAATTTATGAAAATCTTGATTTATATAACCATTTCACTCTCCTATTCTTTATTATGTGCATTTTATAACTGAGTTAACAAGTTAAATGTTTTTTCCATTAATAAGACTATTTACAAGAACTAAAATATTTATCATTTGCAAGAAATAAAATGTTTATCATTTGCATGAGTTATTTTAACTCTCTATGATAACATACACAAAACTCGGGATGCTTTATTCTATATTTATTTAATATGGGTATGTTAAGCAAAGATTGCAAATAAATATATTCATCCATAAACCTTTAATTGAAATTACTCTAAACATAAGTAATTTAAATTACTTTATGTATTTCCATCTTTCTTCACTTACACATCTAAGAATACCTTCTTTTTCACATGCAATTTTCATTCCATAATGTTCAATCCCTTCCTCTATTCGACACATAAATGAATACATACTTTTCTTACAAGCACATAAAATACTTTCTTTGGTGAAAATACAAAAGGAAATACTAAATAGACTAATGTCATATTTTTATTTTATTTTTCCAAAACAAATTCCTTCTTATTCTCATACATCACTTTGAGTGCAAGCTTCATAATACATCAAATACCATTTACTCACTTAAAACTTACATCTTCTAGGCATTACATTGAAATGAAATTAATGAAAAAAAAAGGAAAAAAAGCCATTGTCTAAGGGCTTGCTCTATTTCATTCTTCATATCACAACAATACCCTAGCCTTCAATATTCCATCAATAATTATGAATGTAAATAATAACACACAAAAGAGTGAGGATTGCTCTCCACCCTACTGTAATGGCATCATGGAGCCTTGTGGGCTCTAGCCATACCCCCGAGCAAGAAGTCTTCTAGAGCTCCAAGATGATAAATGGAGCTATTTCCAATTTTTTTTACAAGGAATAAGAATAGTACAACACCAAATTTCATGCATCTAGGTTTTCTATTCTCTAGTTTCAACCATGATCTATACAACATTCCACCTTCTTGCAACAATTAAACAAGCGAAAATGGAAGTAAGGAAACTTATCTCTTTCTTTAGGTGGGGAGATTAAACTCTCTTATACTTCTTTCCTCCCAAATTCCCACCATCCTGGTCATTCTCTCCTTTGAGGGAGGACTCCTCTCCTCTTCCCATCATTTCTTCTATCTCAACTTGAGTTCTCCAAAAGGAGAAGTGGGAAATCCCCAATCTTCCATCTTCTTGGGATATATAGGGATCCTCCAAACCTACACTCTTTCCCACAAGTGCTCACACATGTGTGAGTCTTGTGCCAATTCCAAGAACTTTTGGGGAGTAGGAGGTTGAGAGTGACAAGTCACTCTTCCCAAGCCCCAACACTCTTTGAATTTGTCACATTCATGAATGTGGAATTTTGAGGGGTCTTTTCACACTCCAAGGACAAGTTCACATGTGTCAAAAAGGTTTCAAACCCATAGCTATATGTCCTAGGGTTCTATTCTTGTTCAAAAACCAAGGAAATTGATTCAATAATCCCTTTTTAAAACCCACACAAAAATCCATACGAATTTTGATCCTAACCAAGGGTTCCAACCCCAACCAAACTCACATCACATGTCCTACAATTGGATTCTACTCAAACATAATCACCCAATCAATAATAAAACCTCAAACCCTTCTAAGTCAAATAGGGCTACACTTAGAACTTCTCAAAGATGTATTTAATTTTATTTCAATATTTATCTATTCTCCTATTTGCATATTCGATTCCTACACATTACCAAGGTCAGCATGATTAGATCATATATCTCCTCATATTATTAGCTAATCCAATTCACATAATTTTCACTCATGAACTATTTACTCATTAATACATCAAATGAACCTAGATTCAATTTTCATTATAATCCAAGGAAATACACACTTACTCCAATACAAGAATATAGTCAATGAAATAGTCACTCCATTATTTTGTTTACCACCTTAGTAATTCATTTTAAACTCCTATAACATTAATGATGAACCATTTACCAAAATTAATATGCCAAATAACCCAGCTCTTTCAAGTTATATCCAACAATTCATATGTGCTTCTATCATAATTAAATCAAGGTTAATTCCCATGTATCCTAAAAAGAGTTTCATCATTCCTTTCATCATAATTATCATCTGACTAATTGTTTGATTGAAATAAAATGGGGGATACAAAATGAGGTCTTACATTCACGGTAGCATAAGAAGAATATTATCAAATAACCACACTATTTTTCATCCATAATACATCTTACCATCTATTTAGGATCACATAAAACATATTAGGGCTTTACTAATCACATGCAAGGTGGGGCCTTACAATAATTCCCACCTTCACTAGTGGTCCTACAAATGATAATGACCTAAAGGTCTTGCAGACGGTGTGACAAAAGTTTTGCAATGCTTGAGATATCCTAAGGGAAGCTTATCGTGTGACCACTATATTTAAATTGGACTCCTCTAGCATGGGTGACCTATAAAACTGGAGCCACCCTAGCAATAAGCATCTCTTCAACTTGTGTTAACTTTTTGAGTAACAATGATTGTGGGCCTGGATCCATTCCATTTGTGAAGTTGAATCGATGGGCACTTTTTTAAGAATAACACCTTACACATTTGGCTTCTAACCCTAACATTTGAGTGTGCATCCCTATGTAGCTTTCCCTACATATTTGGCAAACAAAAAGGCTAGAAAGCGCATCTATATGATATAGTGTCCCTCCAATTGCTACTATGTGTTTCAGTTTGCTTATGTTCATTTGCTAGTCGTTTAGCTATTTTGGATACTATATTACATTTCTTTTAGTTACGATATAGGTGTTATGTTAGTTATTATACTCTATGGATGATACATTGATATTGTGATTATCTAGTTATGTTCATGTGGTAACATTATGATTGACACGTGTGTGTTATGGTATATGTTGTTTCTGAGTTTTAATGAAGTTATCATGATGTAATTATTGTTTATGATATAATGATGTTTGTCAGTCTTGGTGAAGGAGACAATGTAGAATTACTCACTCGTGAGTACCCTACTACACTGTGACTCTAGTTCTTCATGGTGTGTTTGTAGATTAATGATGATATGTTTAATAGTGTTGTTTGATGCAACTTACAGGTATCGGGTATCAGCTCCACCTACTTGTCGAGTTTGAGCATGCCCTAACCCAATGGAAATATGTTGTTTCAGAGATAGTCTTAGGTCCATCATTAGCCATCATTCTTCATTGAACAAGTATATGTTTGTCACCTGTTCTCTTTTCGTCTGGATCTATCATGTTAAACTTGTTTGTATTATTTTGTTTGGGAATTAAATAATTTAGTTAAATGGTTTACTTTCTAATTTATTTGATTAAATGTGATTTTGATTGAGATGTCAAATTAAATGAATATAATTATGGTTTGATTTACTAAATTAAATAAGGCATTTATTTATAATTCAATTGTTGAATTAATTATGCAAACTTAATTTATCTAAAAAGCAGATATTTTGATGAGGTAGTTTTCAACAAGTATAAATAAATATCTATAAACTTGATTTGAGCTAAAAGATAATATCTTAGATATTTATTAGTTAGAATTGAATGATCAATTTGATTTGCATGCTGAATTTGAGTTAAGATGACAGTTGTGATTTAATTAATAAGATAAAATGTATTAAAATCTTTTGCATGTGCAAATTCATTCATGACAATTGTTTTTGGAAAAAGGTGTGCATGGTAGTTTTCTAGAAAAAAAGCTTCTTTTGTAGTATTTTAGTTGGAACTGTCGAATTCTTCATAAAATTCTTGAGTGATTCGAATGGGAATAACAGGTTCATCATTCTTCATTCTGTATTTTTAATTCTTTGTCTATGAAATTCATTTGATTTTCTTGAACCTACAAAGAACAAGATGAATAAGTTACTAAGATCTTTTAAAACAAAATTTTGGTTCAGCTAGAAAATCAAAATTGAAGTTTGTACATATATATATATAGTTATGTATATGTTATATATCAAATTTTATATGTATTATGATTTTAAAATATAGCTATAAGCAGATCTTGGATCTCTATTCTTTGCATAATAGATTTAACCTTAGAAATTATGTAAATGTCAAATCTAATCAACCTTAATTCTTGTGCATGACTTTGAAGGTCTTCATCATTTTTATCATGTAATTTATGCTCTTAATGTGTTCCAAACCTTCCTATATCCTCCACTTTCAGTGTTGTTATTCTTGAATGATGGGAAATGACTTCATATATTTTTGTTACTGTAACCATCTCAAGCTTGGAGGAAGATTGGCTTGTGTGTCTTCTTTGTTGGTGACAATGAAAAAATTGTTCAAGATGGGAAAATTTTTGGAGCAATGGGCTGATCATTTTATACTCTTACTTTGCACTATGTTTCATGCCTTTACCAATTACCACCATTCAGTTGAAGTCAAGAGAAATGGATGTTTATAGAAGTTAAATTTCTAGTAGAAGACATTGCTCAGATCTAATATCCTCTGTAGCTAATTCTATTATTAATCTCTAAGTTCCTAACAACACTTTAGTGAACGTGGTGATTAACGATTGCAATTGACTAGCTACAAGCTCGTTGTTTGTAGGTGAATATTTAGTTTTATATTTTTTTACTTAGTTGTAAACAATAGTTTGAAATAAAAGTACATAGTTGCTGATTTAACACGCTTAATTAACACAAAGGTAAGCATGTATAAGAATTGATTTTATGTGTCGTTAAAGTTTTGATTGTTGTTGGTCTTACTTTCCCATTAAATCTATCAATCTTCTGCATGGATATATCCCGTATTCCCTTGCATGCATTGGTCGGCCCCATGCAAGTTTTTCGTGCCATTGATGGTTTGTGAACTTTGTGTTTAAGTTTAAGTCGATCTAGGAAGTGGTCGAATCTATTGGAAAGCATCTCACATGCTATGGTTTATGCCTCCAAATTTTACCAAAGCATTTCAAATTATAACACCTTATCCAAATCCTTCTATCATTATTCATTGACAATGTAAATCTACCCTATGCTAAAACTTCCATCTTGGTGTGAGAAAGGAGGATACTAGTAGTGGTCTCATAATCTTGTCAAATCGACATCAAGAACTAAGGATCAACTATAGTTTCCATAGCTTGTGATTGATAAACTCGATGGAATCCAATTGGAGGGCATTGTCAGTGTATTCACTTTTGGTAATCCACAATTCTCCTTGGTATATCGATGAGCCTTGAATCCTTGATTTTATCACTACTGCAGCATTTGAAACTAAAATATTGTCCTGGTATTTAACTCCCTAATTTCATTAGTAACCTATCCTAGCTACAACACTTGAGCATTGAAGGGTGTGGATGTATAAATAAACTTCTTGAGGCCATTCACTTCCTGTCACAACAACAACACTTGAACAGGGTAGGGTGGATAGATTTAATTCACCTCCTTGATTCCTTTGGAAGCCTGTCACAATTGTAGTACTTGAACATAGAAGCCTATAGAGGTTTAATATACTTGTTTGATTCATTGGTAACCGGTAATAGCTAAAGCATTTGAACATAATAGAACTTTTTTAAAGGTTTAAATAACCTTTGTTGTGATTTGTAATTGTATCATTCATTTAGAATAGAGTTTATCCTTATGATTTTTGTATCGTGGATTAGTAATGTGATTTTTACTTGTTTTTGTTAAGTAACATTGTCATGGAACCCTAAGAACGTTTATGTTTATGTACTTATGTTCTTAAGTTGTAATCGAATGTTTAAGAAAAAAATTGTTTGATTAATTTTGTTAATTTAAGTATTGTTCTCCAGGTTCCCTAGTGGGGCGTTACAGATGGTATTAGGGAAAAGTTTTATACACTAGGCACTATGAGCCCATTATGTTGACCTAGTTGCTCAAACTCTTGAGGGTACGTCTTTCCTTTGTGTCATCCTCACTTATCAACCTGACTTTGTGTTTAGGTGATGTTGGTCCAATAGTATAGAAAACTAGTAGAAAGGATAGGACCCTCAGTGTAGTGTGCAATGTACTGATATCCTTCCTATCAGGGAAATGCATTATGGACATTTGGGTAGCATGTGAATGTGATGAGTGTGTGTGCATCTATGTGTTATCCATTTTTTGTTTGCAAGCTTCCAAGAGTAAGCCTGATCCTAGGGGGGGAGGATGTAGTGTCCCTCTAGTTGCTACTATGTGTTTTAGTTTGCTTATGTTCATTTTCTAGTCGTTTAGATATTTTGGATACTATATTACATATATTTTAGTTATGACATAGGTGTTATGTTAGTTGTTATACTCTATGGATGATACATTTGATATCGTGATTATTTGGTTATGTTCATGTGGTGACACTATGATTGACACGTGTGTGTTATGGTATATGTTGTTTCAGAGTTTTAATGAGGTTATCATGATGTAATTATTGTTTATGATATAATCATGTTTTTCATTCTTAGTGAAGGAAATAGTATAGCATTACTCACTCATGAGTACCCTACTATGCCGCAACTCTTCTTCATGGTGTGTTTGTAGATTTGTGATAATATGTTTAATAGTGTTGTTTGATGCAGCTTACAGGTATCGAGTATTGGCTCCACCTGCTTGTCAAGTTTGATCATTCCCTAACCCAATGGAAATATGTTTTTTCGGAGATAGTGTTAGGTTAGTCATTAAACATCGTTCTTCATTGAACAAGTATCTATTTGTCACCCATTGTTGTCTTGTCATTTGGTTCTGCCGTGTTAATCTTGTTTGTGTTGTTTTGTTTGGGAATTAATTAATTAAGTTAAATGGTTTACTTGCTAATTTATTTGATTAAATGTGATTTTGATTGAGATGTCAAATTAAATGAATATAATTATGGTTTGATTTATTAAATTAAATAAGGGATTTATTTATAATGCAATTGTTGAATTAATTATGCAAACTTAATTTATGCATGAAAAGAAAATATTTTGATGAGGTAGTTTTCAACAAGTATAAATAAATATCTAAAAACTTGGTTTGAGTTAAAAGATAATATCTTAGATATTTATTAGTTAGAATTGAATTTGATCAATTCGATTTGCATGTTGACTTTGAGTTAAGACGTTAGTTGTGATTTAATTAATAAGAGAAAATGTATTAAAATATTTTGCATGTGCAAATTCATTCACAAAAATTGTTTTTGGAAAAAGCTTTGCACAATAGTTTTCTGGAAAAAAAAAGCTTCTTTTGTAGTATTTTGGTTTTTGGAAAAGTTTTGGTTGGAACTACCAAATTCTTCATCAAAATCTTGAGTGATTTGAATAGGAATAATAGGTTCATCATTCTTCATTCTGTATTTTTAATGCTTTTTCTATGAAATTTGTTTGATTTTCTTGAACCTACAATGAACAAGATGAATTAGTTCCTAAGATCTTTTAAAACAAAATTTTGGTTCAGCTAGAAAATCAAAACTGAAGTTTGTACATATATATATATATATATATATATAGTTATATATAGTTATATATATATATATATATATATATATATAGTTATATATATATATATATATAGTTATATATATATATATATATAGTTATATATATAGTTATATATATAGTTATATATATGCTATATATCAAATTTTATATGTATTACAATTTTAAAATATAACTATAAGCGGATCTTAGATCTCTATTCTTTGCATAATAGATTTACCCTTAGAAATTATGTAAATGTCAAATCTAATCAACCTTAATTCTTGCACATGAATTTGAAGGTCTTCATCATTTTTATCATGTAATTTATGCTCTTATTGTGTTCCAAACCTTCCTATATCATCCACTTTGATTGTGTCCTTATTCTTGAATGATGGGAAATGGCTTCTTACATTTTTTACCGTAACCATCTCAAACTTGGATGAAGATTGGCTCGTGTGCCTTCTTTGTTGCTGACAATGAACAAATTGTTCAAGATGGGAAAATTTGAGGAGCAACGGGCATATCATTTTATACTCTTACTCTACACTACATTTCATGCCTTTACCAATTACCACCATTCAGTCAAAGCTGATAGAACTAGACATTTATAGAAGTTAAATTTCTAGTAGAAAATGTTGCTCGGATCTAATATCCTTTGTAGCTAATTCTATTATTAATCTCGAAGTTCTTAACAATAATTTACTCAATGTAGTGATTAGCAGTTGGAATTGACTAGCTGCAAGTTCGCTATTTGTAGACTTATATTTGGTTTTATATTGTTTCCTTTACTTAGTTGTAAACAACAGTTTGAAAGAAAAGTACTTAGTTGCTGATTTAACACACTTAATTAACACAAAGGTAAGGATGTATGAGAATTGATTTTATGTGCCGTTAAAATTTTGATTGTTATTGGTCTTACTTGCCCATTAAATATGTCGATCTCCTACATGGATATATCCCTTATTTCCTTGCATGAATTGGTCGGCCACATGCAAGTTTTTCATGCCATTGATGGTTTGTGAACTTTGTGTTTAAGTTTAAGTCAATCTAGGAAGTGGTTGAATCTAGTAGGAAGCATCTCACATGTTATGGTTTATGCCTCCACATTTTACCAAAGCATTTCAAATTATAACACCCAATCCAAATCCTTTTATCATTATTCATTGATAATGTAAATCTACCCTATGCTAAAACTTCCATCTTGGTGTGAGAAAGGAGGATACTAGTAGTGGTCTCATAATCTTGTCAAATTAGCATCAAGAACTGAGGATTAACTATAGTTTTCCATAGCTTGTGATTGATAAACTCGATGGAATCGAATTGGAGGGCATTGTCAATGTATTCACTTTTGGTAATTCACAATTCTCCTTGGTATATTGATGAGCCTTGAATTCTTCATTTTATCATTGCTACAACATTTGAAACTAAAATATTGTCCTGGTATTTAACTCCCTAATTTCATTAGCAACCTATATGGGTAGTTGCAACACTTGAGCATTGAAGGGTGTGGATGTATAAATAAACTTCCTGAGTCCATTCACTGCTTGTCATAGTAGCAACACTTGAACATGGTAGGGCGGATAGATTTAATTCACCTCCCTGATTCCTTTGGAAGCATGTCACAGTTGCAGTGCTTGAACATAGAAGATTGTAGGGGTTTAATATACTTGTTTGATTCATTAGCAACCTGTAATAGTTGAAGCACTTGAACATAATAGAAAATTTTTAAAGGTTTAAATAATCTTTGTTGTGATTTATAACTATATCATTCATTTAGAATAAATTTTATCCTTATTATTTTTGTATCATGTATTATTAATGTGATGTTTACTTGTTTTTGTTAAGTAACATTTTCATAGAACCCTAAGAACATTTGTGTTTATGTACTTATGTTCTTAAGTTGTAATCGAATAGTTTTTTTTTTAAAATTGTTCGGTTAATTTTGTAAATTTAAGTGTTTTTCTCTCGGTTCCCTAGCGAGGCATTACATACAATGTTGAAATAACTTTACCACAACATGATAGCTATCATTGAATATTTTCTTGAGGTGTGTTTCTTGTGTTCGTGCAATAGAGGAGCTCCTCTAAGATTGTATACAAGGGTTGGAATTTTCCATTGGAATTTCATGCTGCAAGGGAGCACTATTACCATTTTCACATGTAGATGTGCTTGTTGTAGCTATCCTTTGTTGTAAGTATTTTTTTTGACACTTCATGGATATTTCTTCTCTATGCTCCCTATAGTACAAATAGTTTCATTTCTATTTTTTACCCTTTTTAAATTCAGTAATTGATTGGGTTGTCCAACTTGACTCTGCATGTACAACCTACGAGTATACATACAAGCTCAAGTACATTAGGATATATGAATATACATATATACCCATACATACATTGAAAGTGGTAATTATACATAAACATATAACAAAATATATATGTCTATCCATCTGTATATGAATCAATATCTGTGAATGACCAAAGATGGAATAGCATAGGTTGAACATTAGGAAATATTAAATTCTAGTTGAATATACACAGAGGAATTGGGAACCTCGGAACAAGGAGGGATGGGTAGTAAGTTTGTACTCATGCGAGGCTTAATGCATCCTACTGTTGTTGTGCAATGGGGGCAAGCAAAGTAAAGTAAATGTGAACGGGAAGAGTAAATGCAATATTGAATGTTGTAGTCGCACAAACTATGCTTTGATTAAGATGCATTTTCAAAGCAATCATTCTGGCATTAATTTCATAGTAATTGGGAAAAATCTATTGTCTACATATCTAATTTACGATATTGTATTATTTCTTTTTGCATATACATAGACATACACATATGCATATACATATGCATACACATACACATGTACATATAAATATCCATACATGCATACACATACATACATGTACATATATAACCATATACATGCATATACATATGCATATATACATACATATACATATATATATACACATATATACACATATACATACATATACATATACATATAAAATATTGATTGTTGCAGTGTCAAATACCATACTTTCATTAGGTTGCACTGTCAAAATGGCCATTGTGCCATTTATTTCATAGCAAAAGTGCAAATTTTGTTGTCCTCATATCTGATCTATCATATTGTAGTATTTGTTTTTGCATGCCCATAGACATACACATATGCATATACACATGCATATACATATACATACACATATACATATGCATACATATACATACATATGCATATACATATACAAACATACACATACATATGCATATACATATACATATATACATATATATAGACATATATACACATATACATACATATACATATACATATACATATACATACACATATACATATACATAAATATGCATACATATACATATAGATATACATATACATCAAAGCAATCCTTTTATATGCACTCAAAAATAGGAATGCATATCTAGTTCCACAACTACATGCTTTGTCAAGATGGCCCATGTAGATGTACACCTAGAAGTGAAGAGAATTGGAAACAATAACACCAAATTTGTAACAAGTACAAGATAAAGCAAAACCATACTTACAAAATCATAATTTGAAGGTTGGGTGACCATGCTCTCAAAGCCAAACTTCTTGGAGACACCAAAAGGGGTTGGAAACAAATCAATATTGGGGGCCTTTGTGAACCCATCCACAAAGCCCGCTTCCATAGACATAGTTCTACAAGATTATCTGTAGTGACACAATGTTACAATTTTATTTCACTAATTGACAACTCTATTTCACAATTAGGGTATATGCAGGATCATGATGGGCCAAAAAGTGGCAATGTGATAGGTATGCGTAGGGTATGTAGTTGACGACTTTTTTTATACCCAAAATTGATGAAACAAAAAGGGTTTTTAAAGGAGATTCTCAACTTTCCACCAATATAAATTATTTTTTACTTTGAATTTAATAAATTATTATTATTCATTTTCTATTTGAATTATGACTAAAGTCCTGATTGATAGGCTGATTGAAAAACTTTTATAGCTTTCAAACGGTATCACATTTTTCAAATCTGAAGCATGCGTCACATTCTATGCTTTCCATAATATAAGATTAAAAAAAAAAACTTGAATTTCATGAAGTTTTGAAGGTGGTGGTCAAACATACGAGTTTTATTTTTTAAAAGTTGTAATAAAAATTCATAATTAATTATTTACTTGGAAAAAAATTACAAAAAAATATGCATCACATTGAGACATGAGCCCTCTACTTATATCTAAAATCTTATAAAAAAATATTATCATTTTATTGTGGTTAGGGTGGTCAGATAGACACCTATTTTTTTAGTACTACTATATTGAAATTTTAAATTTTCACCAAATAGATTTTTTATTTTTTTTAAATAAACCTAGTAGTTTAGAAACTACATTCCATTTGCTACAGATTCTATTCTTACACATTTTTGAAATAATATAGATAACTTATTCAAATTTTTACATCAAGTTGCCTAGCTCTCTTTTTTTGAATTTTTTGCCACTTAAGGGCCTGTATTTTTCATGATGATCTTGCACATACCCATTAAAAAAAAGATCACTATACTGTAGCATCCAAATGCTAATTGGTACAAAACTTACAAATATCAATTTATAACCATTCCACTTTTAACACCAGGGGATACATCAAGAAGAATAAAAATAATAAATGCAAATGCATATACCCTCATATGTATCTATCTATCTCTCAAGATGCTTATATGTGTGTGAATGAAGGCTTTAATTTTTCTATATATATGTATTTATGCAGATTGTAAATTTTACTATGTTATGAAAAGAATCATATGGTGCAATAATTTGTCCAAAAATGTGTATAACATCATAGCCTTAATTGCAAATTCGGCCTACATTGCTTGGTATTCAATATTATGGAAAAAATATTCATTTAAAATACCAATGCATAACAACTTACAGATTCCATAGCAAAGCAGTTTGGTAAACCTCTATTTTGATAGACAAGACAACCAAGGAAGACGATTCTTACAGTACTATAATTTTAAAGCAACATCGCTATGGCTCTTTTGACAATGCAAATTAATCAATATATTTTTCCTCCTTAATAACAAAAGAAACAACCATTACTGAAGAATCAAACATATGTCGTGCTTCAATCTTTTTCTAATAATTATTTTACTATTTGTCTATCTTTCTATAATATTTAATGGAAAATAATGGATATTGAATGTAGAATATATGCATGTATATATGTGTACAAATAATTAAGTATATATATGCATTGAAGTACCCCTTTATGAACACATTTACAAACACACACATAGAAGCATATATATGTATCCAAATATACATATGTATATATGTGTCTATATACATAGAAATATATCTAAATACTTGTGTATAGTATATTTTCTTATCACCATTTAACTCTTGAACTTGGAATTTATGAAGACAAGAAACATCCAAATTGTTTTTCCCCTCAATTAACCAATTGGGAAGCCTGCAAATTCAAACCTTTTTGGTTGCTTATACCATATCATCTACTTCGAAGTTTGGCATTAGTATAGCTAGAAAAAGGGTTGAATTTGAAGCCTTCTCAACCAATTAGATGAGGGAAAATATATTCTAGATGCTTATTTTCATTTAGGGGACCCTACATCTTTTTATGTAAAAAAAACCTTGTCGATTTATTTAAACTTATAGGGAGAAAAATAATTTGAAACATGTATTGATACAAGATTCAACCTACATCCTTTACAAGAAAATATCAAAGACAAATAGAGAATTGTATAACAAGTATCAGACACATCCTTTATTGGTTTCTCAATTGAAAATTCAAGCAACATTATTTCCCACTAAATATTATAGACAAAATCGGAATATTGCAAAACAACTATTAAAAGAAAAGTTAAAAATCATAGCTGGATCACATATGAGTTCGAACCCACACTAAACATTCTTGTAGAAGGAAAGTAGCTTGTGTAAAACTTGGTTTTTCAATTCAAATTTGAAGCTACATTGTTTGGTACAAAACCCATATTAAATAGAATTTATAAAGCCAATGAGCACCAATAACCTGCATAGCCTCCCCACAATGGCACAGGCTTAATCAGTAATTCAAGCTACATCAGCTAGCAATAATTTTTGCAGTCAACTAGAGAAATTTCAAAAGAGCTATTGCATAAAAAATCCTCTTGCCATCCAAGCCAACGGGGAGCCTACTCAAAAGTTCAAATAGATAAATTGAACAGATAAAAGAGATATTAGAAACAATAACACTTACCAGCTGCCAAACTAATTTTATATCCATCATGTTCATAATCTGTAGATGGTCCTATGTTAATGCTTCCAACAACACATATGAAAATAGATAACCAAAACAAAAAATTCAAGGCAATAAAAAATGGGTATGTGCAGGATCACCATGGAAAAAATAGGCCCTTAAGTGGCAAAAAATTTAGAAAAATTGGAGTTAGGAAACTTGAGGTAAAAATTTGAATAAGTTATCTATATTATTTCAAAAATATGTAAGAATAGAATCTGTAGCAAATTGAATTTAGTTTCTAAACTAATAGGTTTATTTTAAAAAAAGAAAAAAACTATTTGGTGAAAATTTGAAATTTCAATGCAGTAGTACTTAAATTTTAGGGAAAAAATAAGAAGTGTATGTCTAACCACCCTAACCACAATAAATGATAATATTTTTTTATACAATTTTAGAAATAAGTAGAGGACTCATGTCTGGATGTAATCATATTTTTTTGTAATTTTTTTCCAAGTAAATAATTAATTATGATTTTTTTATTATAACTTTTAACAAATATGAAAACTTGTATGTCTGACCACCTTAACTTGGTCGAAACTTCATGAAATTCATTTTTTCTTTTTTTAATCCTATAGTATGTGAAGCATAGAATGTGATGCATGATTTGGATTCAAAAAATGTGATACCATTTGAAAGCTATAGATGTTTTCCAATCAGCCTATCAATCAACACTTTAGTCATAATTCAAATAGAAAATGAATAATAATTATTTGTTAAATTCAAAGTAAATCATAATTTATATTAGTAGAAAGCTAAGAATCTCCTTTAAAAACTTTTTTTATTTCATCAATTTTGGGTAAAAAAAAGTCGTCAGCCACATGCCCTACAAATACCCATCATATTGCCACTTTTTGGCCCATCATGATCCTGTACATACCCAAATACTAACCCTAAGCATATTTATTTAGCAAACAAACAAGGTTCCAATACAATTCCTCCTATGGTAACAGGTAGAAGATGAAATATGCACAAGGATAAACCCAGTCACATCCCAAGCAAGTGCCTATTAGAAAATATGCACATTATGTGAGAGCTCCAATTCGTGGATGGGTTGATGTATTATATGTATGTATATATACATATCTATACACAAGCATATATATATATATATATATATATATGTTTTACTAATAGTTCTGTTAGAATTCCCCCATTTATGTATAATATAGAATGGCAGATAATGCAGCTCTTTTTATATAGACATACAGCAAGAAGACATTAACAAAAAAATAATTATTTATGCAAAACACCCATGTATAAAAGAGTATCCCAACAACAACTTCAAACAAAATTTCCTATGGGCTAATAAATGTTTATACATCTATTTATATATGCATATATGGATAAACACATGTATGTATGTTTTACTACTAGTTCTGTTACAATTTCCCTGTTTCTCTATATAAATAAATGTTAGATAATGCATCTCATCTTATACAACTACAACTATTTGTTAGCAGACTACAAAGAAGACACCCACTATATTCAAATCAAAAGCATACAAGTTCAATGATAAAACTGTTGAGCTGTGGAATCAGTAAGACATTTTGCATGGGTAGTTTACATAAATGATTAATTTATTGTTTATCTCTTTTTTTCTCTCCCATATTGATTAAATTGCATTGTTGAAAGAGCGACTTACAACAGATAAAAGAGCTAAACACAAACTATATACTATGTACCACATTTGTCATTGTTTTCTTTAGTTAGACTGTAACGCCCCGCTAAAGGACCTGGTGGATTAACACAAAAGACCAACAACATCCTGCCATTTTTTTTTCTTTTTAAAACTAAAGTGACACTAACTAACACAACTCAACAAATTAACATGGATAACATTATTACATTAACACCATATCATAATCACATTATGACCTACAAGTAACATTAATCATAGCCCACTTACACACTTATCCACCATGGTTCCCTAACATCGCTACTACAATACATCTACACTAACTAAGCCTATAGAAAGACATTTGATACACTAAGATCACATCCAATCAATTCTTTGAATGTAAATTAAATCTTATACATCAAATTACATATGATAACATAACTTAATTATAAATAAACCTCATCTAACACTATGCCAATATGATCCTAATCTTAATCAATGCCATGAAATAGGTACATAAAAATATATCACATCTACTACTAAATTGAGTTTATATATATCATAAATACAACATTCTTATGCTAACATTTCCATTACATAATAAACAATAATATATATATATATATATTCAAGACTATTTCAATCCATTTACATTTTTATTACAAGAATGCTACAACATACAAGATTTATTCATCTAAGAGGAATATATATATAAAATACATATTGAACACAATTTTCATGGAAATATCACCTACACATAAATTGAGCTATAGAATGAAGTGAAAGGAAATACTCTCCATGTTGCACATGAATTGCACCGCCTAAACCCCAATGGATGGTTCGTAAATACCACCTTACCATGTGGAACCCTGAGGCCCACTCCCTCCATGCTAGGAGACAACACTAGGACCCACACACACATAAGCAACATATACAACAAGCAGCTGACACAAAACATCCAAAGGAGACTACCTAGATCCAAAGCTTGACATGGATGAGATTTCGATGCCGACCTTCGAAAAATTTGAACTTTTGACTATCCAATGTAGAATTTTCCAAAAAACCACAATTCCCCAACAAAATATTTTCCCCTCAAATCATAATTGAATTCCAAATTAATCTCCTCCAAATTTCCTAAAAACCTTCGAAAAATTACTCCAAAACTATGTAAAATCTCACCATTCTCAAAAACTCCCAAAAATCTCTTTTTTTTTCAAAGTACTCTAAAATTTTATGCAAAAAAAGTGAAACCCCCATTTCCCTATTTTTTTCTGCATAAATAAAACTAATTAAATTCAAAAAAGAAAAAAATAAAAAATGAAAGTAACTTTCTTTCTTTTTCCCAAAAAGACTTCTTTACCAAAATAAAACAAGGAAATAAAATCCTCTCATAAAATAAATTACTAAAATATTAAATTAAAGTACCTATCCTCATCCCATTAATAAAATAATTAAAATAAATTAAATAATCAAATTAACTCACATAATTAACTCATTTTGTTTAGGGTTTCCCACTAAATAAATTCAAAATATTATAAGAGATAAAAAAAAACCTCCTTAAAATAATCAATCTACCAAAATAGTAAATCAAAACATAAATATAACACATGCTTACATATTAATATTTAAATATTTACTAATAAACATTAATATTTAATAAATAACATTAGAATATGTTAATATTTATAACTTTATTTTCATAAAACATAATATACATATAATCATAATAATATTAATAACAATTAAATAATAACAACTAACATGCGCGACCCAATATCTAACTTCACTCAAATAATCTACATCTAAGGCTAGGCATAAACCATGTAATAACTTCTCACATAAAAGAGGCATTCACATCAAAACATAAATGACGAGAATGGTCACAACAGTTACTAACCTGTCTTACCAAAGGACTTAGTACCATTAGAACTGAATCCACACTCAAAGCTAAACATTGAAGTCACACAATCACATAACTCAATAGAAAAATTCACACACATGCAACACTCCAATCATAGGGTAAAGGATATTGGGCATTGTCCCTTGACAACCCAAAAAGGTGGTCACACACTGAATCAATTGTCCCTAATTGGGGAAAATGGCTAGGGTTAGGGTGTAACTTGGGCCTAGATGTTATCTCCTCAACCACCATTGGGATTAGAGGCACACTCAAACTTCTTAATTCAGGTGGAGATGTAGCCTAGTACATGTTCACTCAAACATACAAATTAGAGCACATGTGCATAATAGTTGAAGCATTAGGAAAGAAACTCTAGCAATCGTATCTCATTCCCGTATGTCCTTCATACATCCAATTGTACAATGTCACCCTTTCCACTTATCCAAAACACTAACAGAAGCACATGTTCCATATTGCAACCACAAAGCTTGAACACAATTCAATGCATCTTCATCTTCAAGTTCCAAAGTCAAACTTCATGCACATCTATGGTGAGAATGGGGGGGCACTACATAGACTTCTATGCAACATATTGGTACAAGACAAGTAGTATTTGTAACATTTTTTAGAGCTATTAGGATGATACTCACGAATCAGATGTATGTCATTATCCAATGTTTTCCTTATAGTTTTTTTACAATTTGCCTAAATTTCTCTATAATAATTAATCCAAAACAATGCAGCTAGAGTTTACAACATATTCATGTATATATGTATGTATATGTGTACATATATGTATAACATATACATACCTGTTACCTTAAGAGCAATTGTACTTAAATGTTGGCCTATTATTTTGGTTGTTTGTGTGTATACCCATTTCGCAGATTAATAAGATATTATCGTTTTGTATGGAGGCAAAAATTGCACTTAAAGCTTCCTTCTTCTGACAAAAAATATGGCAAGGGTTGGTTATTTGTACACTGTTAGTCTATTGTTTTAATTGTCTATGTGTATATTTGGTGTTTTATCCATTACCATGGGAGCAATTTTAGTTATTTGTGTGTAGGGTTTAGCATTGTGTGAAAAAATTAACGTACTGGAGGTAAAATTAATTTGGTGGTTGTCCAGTATTATTCTAGTAGGGCCTTTACAATTTATCTATTTGTGGTGATATAGCTCAAATTTTCAATGAAGCTTGTACATTTTTGGAGAACATAATTCTACTAATTTCTACAAATAGAACCACATATAATGTATGTGAAACTAAAGAGAATCATTGAGATTATATTCAAAGCAGTTGGTTTTACAGATCTTATAAACTCTTCTCATGCAAAGAATAAAAAAATATTTATCCCATAGAAGAATAAGAATACCTCACCTAGTTGTGCATACACAACACTAAATGTTAAAAGATTATTTTCATCATCTGTGTATATATTTGGCATTGTAGCCATTATCATAGGAGGAATTGTAGCTATCTGTGTGTAGGGTTTAGGGTTGCATGAAACCATTCACACACACACACACACACACACACACACACACACACACACACACACACACACACACACACATGTATGTATATATGCATACATACATACATACATATATATACATATGTAGACACATATATATACTCTTTATATCTTTCCTGCCATACACATGTTGTGGTTTTCATTTTCAATGAAGCTTGTAGGCTTATAATCTTTTATACAAGGGTGTTTTGCATAAATAATTAATTTATTGTTAATTTCTTCTTGCTATATGTCTCTATATAAAAAGAGATGCATTATCTGTCATTCTGTACTATATAGAAATGGGGGAATTATAACAAAGCTATTAGTAAAACATACATACATATATTTATCCATATACATATATATATACACATGCATATATATATACATATACATAAATGTATATATACATACATGCAATACATCAACCCATCTATGAATTGGATTTGTTAACTCTACTTATTGTTCCTTTTGATAACATGTTTGAGGGTTTTAACACTAGTGTGCTACAATATATATATGTATACATACATACATACATATATATACATATGTAGAAACATATATATACTCTTTGCATCTTTCCTACCATTAACATGTTGTGGTTTTCATTCTCAATGAAGCTTGTGGGGCTATACTCTTTTATACATGGGTGTTTTGTATAAATAATTAATTTATTGTTAATGTCTTCTTGCTATATGTCTCTGTATAAAAGGAGTTGCATTATCTACCATTCCATACTATATAGAAATGGGGGAATTGTAACAAAGCTATTAGTAAAACATACATACATATATTTATCCATATATACATATCTATACACATACATATATATATATATATACATGTATGTATATATACATACATACAACACATCAACCCATCTACAAATTGGATTTTTCATCTATGCTTATTGTTCCTTTTGATAGCAATTTTGAGGGTTTTAACACTGGTGTGCTGAAAAACCCATGACAAAATATATGTATATTGTAACGCCCCACCACGCAACCCTATGGAAAGTTGCAATTTACTAAACAAACGAACTAATTTTTTTTTTTGAATAAGAACAATTAACATACAAGTTCACTTAACCATTGCCAACCATTTCCCTAAGGCTACGAGACCGTGTTACTGAAACCAAATGCGGAACATGAATTAAAACCATATCATATAATTACTTAACAATTAAAGTTCACATACATTCCATTCATAATAAATTTACATCCAAGAATATGAAGTGCCACATGATTCCAAACAATATAGCTTACAACATGTTTACAATAAGATTATAATACTCATTTCCCAAATGAGGTAAATTCAACAATTATGATAACATATTACAAATTCTGCCTCGATAACAAATGAGGGGTAATAAAATACAAAAAGTACTAAGAGAACAAAGCATGAGAAGAAACTGAGTCCTGTGAGCTCTCCATCTGGAAATCTCGACCACAAGAACAAGAAGAAGAACCAACGGATTAAGATGCATGCCACCCGACCACGTGGAATCCAAAAGGTCCCACTCCCTCCGTGCTAGGAGATAGTAACAAGGAATTCCTACTCAAGACCATTTACCACTAGACACAAGCTAAAACATAACTGAACAGAAACAACAACAATCACAATATCACTTAACACTACAATCACAAAGTCACTTAACAACTACAATCACAATATCACTTAACACAAGGTTACAATGCTTCTAGAGAACAAAGATCATGTACATTGCACAATAACTAATTAACTGTCGACATAGGAAGAGTGTCATGCATAAATTGCCATGAGTTACCCTGGCTCAACCTTCCTAGGCTACCAGACCCCCATCCTGGGTTACCCTGGCTTGCCTCTACCGGCCGTCGGACCCTCATGCAAAACTGTACGTCCCATCTCATCTCGAGCCTTATCATTCACTTGCTTCACAAGAGAGACATTCTTTATCTTTATTAATGTGAAAGATCCCCATTAATTTTTTTAGATTATCACTTAGTTAAACTCTAGGTGAGTTACCCTGGCGCCCCTTTGTGTGCCGAACCCCCACATAGAGCCACTCTCTTATCGACAACACACAAGGTACAATACCACAATAGGTAACTAGATAACATAACCTCTCCAATCCAAGGAGGAAACAAAACAAGGAAACTCACTCCAAACACTGGAGGAAACCAAATACGAAAACACACTCCTTCCAAAGGAGGTACAAATCTCATTACCCTCTCCTATTTCCCAGGAGGCACAAATCCCCGTTCGTGGAAACTGGGTACAACATAATAGTACAACTCTACACCATTCCCAAGGCAATTCACAAATTGAACCTCTACACAAAACATCCCACAAGAAATTAAGTAAATAATTAACATTATTTGCACAAACTCAATAGCGAATCAAGGCATGTTGACAACTTTAAGGAGTTCAAAACAATAATATATTTCATTTTTCCAATTACATATATTAATAAAAATCAACCTTAGAAAATGAAAACACTTGACCATTTAAAATCTACTATTTTAAAAATAAATCCTATGAATATAAAATCCACTTTTGCTTCTACTACGTAACAAAATCATCTTAAGATAGTCTCTATTTAAATCTATCCCTTAAATTTCATTTGTCTCAATTATCCGTAATAATCAAATCAAATTATAAATAAATCAAACTTTTAATAAATAAAGTCATCTAATTGGAATAAATCATTCGTTATCTATACTTTTCACAATTATATTCAAAATCAAAACATTTTAATAATTAAACATTTAAATTAAATTACTTAATCCATATTTCAATCATAGAATAATTAATCAATTAAAATCAAATATAAAAATTTATACTTATAAAATCCATTATGAAAATAAGCTTAATTCCACACACACAGGCATATATTTTAAATTATTAAAAATATATTAAGAATAAAGCATATTTATAAAAATCATTTTATCAAAACATATATTATAAAAAAAAAATGCCTATTATATAACATTGTAATCTTTCCACAATCACCTATATCTAAATAAAATATTCATTTAATAAAACATTTAATAAATCTCTTATTTATATATATATATATATAGCTAAATTCGAAAACACATAACATAAAAAAAATGAGTTAATAAAAACTAATAAAAATTAAAATAAATAAATTAAAATTTTAAAACAAAACCATGCAGCAGGGGGGGTACTGCGCACCTCCCAAGAGAGGTAATGCGTACCTCCCAAGGGAGGCCGCAGCCCCCACTAAGCTGCGTACAGCAGCCTAGGGCTGCTGTGCACAGCCTAGTGATTGCTGCCACCCTATGCGCTATGCTGGGGGTCAAGGGTGGTACGGCCACCGCCGACCACTCCCTTCCCCATACACATATAAAATTATTTTATAAAAATTTCTTTTGATAAAAAAAACAAAACAAGTATAAACTTTGTTTCCACTAACAGAAGTATTCATGGGTTCAAAACTCGAAACCCTTGTACATTACATTAAATATATTAAATATCCATTTCCAACGAAAAATAAAGAATGATCCAAGAACAGAACATGCAAACAAATAAAGATATTTTATTCATTATCCTTACATACGAAATATGCACTATAAGTGAATAAATTTATTTATTTTTTACAAAAAATGAAATCACACAGACAACCAATATTTATCTGTATATATATATATATTTAATTAACACAACCAAAATTATATTATATATATATATATATAATAAGAGATTATGAACAATAAAATAAATAAATATATTTTCAAAAGATCCAATATAAATCTAGGCATGCAAAAATATTCATCACAATAACAATATGATTTTCTTTTCAATAATTTCATAATTAAATTATATTGAAGAATTTAAAACAAGATTTTCCCTACAGAGAAATTCAAACATTTATAACAGACAAATCCCAATCACAGGAAACTCTTTTTTTAAAACACGCTTAAACCGTTGGTAAATGGACACGCTCAAAACCTGTGAAACCAGGTGGAGTCGATGTCATGTACCTGTCAACCTGCAACAAGGAGCATGTCGAACGTGCAATATATATATATAATATGATCAAACACACCATAAAGAGGAAATCTCAGAATTGTAGGGCGCTCGCAAGCGAGTGATACCATCCCATCCCCTTCACCAATACAATATCACTAACAGACGCATCTAACATCAATGATATGATCAATAACATAAACATCATTAACTCAAATATCTTCTACGTTAATCCAAAACACACCATAAAGATAACATCAGAATAAAATAACATTACATCAAAATATAACTTTCACATCATTTAACAATTGCGATCAAAAGCAACCAAGTTCTAAAGTCAAAGCATATTCAGACACAATCATCAAATTATAATATAACATATATGCATCACTAATCAGTTCATGATCAAATGATCACCAAGTTCCACAGTCACATCCTAAGCATAACAAAGCATTACCAAGAAAACACTACCGATCCAAATATCCAAAACGGAGGGGTGTTACATATATACACATGTGTATACATGTGTGTGTGTTTACACACACACACACACATGCGCGCGCGCATACATATACATAAACATACTTAATCACGACTCCAACCTACATTAGTGTTATTTTAATACCTCTTTTAGAATTTCTCTATTTCTCTATAATATTTAGTGTGAGGTGATGTAGCTCAAATTTTCAATCAAGTTTGTCAAGTTATACTCTTTTCTACAGGGGTGTTTTGAATAGATGATTAATTTATTGTTAATATCTTCTTATTATATGTCTCTGTCTCTCAAGTTAAACATAAACAAATCATGTTCATGACTCGACTAATAGAAATCTCATTAGAAACTTCAAACAAATAACAAACACTCTGCATATCTATATATTTGCACATATATATATATATATATATATATTTCCAATTTCTCCATCCATACAAAACCATAATAGCAAAAATCCATGGAAAACGATTTACAAATTCTAGAGAAAAAGAGTTTTAACATAAGCAATAAATAGACCATTTATACAAAACACCTAAGTAAAACAATCTACACATTGCACAACGCCATAGTTTTAAAACCCTCCAATCTAGGCCACAAAATGGAGTAGGGGTCAACAATTTCATTTTTACAATAGTCCACTATGAAACCAACAACATAATGGCTCTTTCGATAATGCAACTTAATATACTTCCTCACACATTATGCACAAAATTTGAGCTACATTCGGTGGAATTCAATATTATAGAGAAACAGAGAAATTGTAACACACCTATTTCACAACAAATACTATTCAAGGCTCGACTGACAAAAATCTCGTTGGAAACTTCAAACAAATAACAAACCCTCTGTATATTCATATTTATACAATCACTCCTATCTTAATCTACAATTAGGAAATAAAATTACCAACCCTAACCATTTTGATTTAAAAATATATATTTAACTACTATTGCTCCTATGGTAATGGGTATAAGCCAAAAAATCCATAGAGATAACTACAAACAATAAACGAGCAATCAAAAAATTACAAACCCTAACCATATTTCATGAAGAAACAAAAAAAGATTCAATTGCAATTTCTCCACCCATAGAAAATGATAATGCTATACATCCATACAAAACAACTTACAGAATCCAAACAACAAAAACAATCTATACAAAACACCCATCTAAAATGACATACAAATTGTGGAGAACGACAGCTTTAAAACCCTCCAATCTGGCATAGAAAGTAGTGAAACCCAATGATTTTTATAGTTGTCCCCTATGAAATAAACTAGGGAACTACAAATGACAAATCTTACAATAGTCTGCTATCAACCCAACACCACAATGACTCTTTTGAAAATGCAACTTAATCAATATACTTCATCACACATTATGCAACGCATCATTATTCAAACCCTCAAACCTTCTATCAAAACGAACAATAAGCAAAGAACAAAAGACATGTACACAATAAATTTAGTTTTGAAAAAAACCCATGCAAACCAACTTACTGATTCTACAGGTCAATAGTTTTAAAATCTTTGAACCTGCTAAAAAAATGGAGTTGGACGCAATGAATTTAACAATAGCCTACTATCAAACCAACACCGCAATGGCTCTTCTAAAAATACAAATTCATCAAAGTATACTCTCCCACACACCAACATTCAATATTGGATTTACTTTGTTCATCGCCATCGTGCAATGTTAGGGAACATTGGGCCTCACATGAACAAATGCTTGCGATTCACATTCATAGTATCTAGCACACCATTCTTGATTGCCACCAACGCATGTAATTACCAATGCCCACATCACCACATAGAAAAATGGTGACCTCCCCACCACCTGACAAACCCTCATCACCAGAAAATCCAATTCACAATCGGGCTGATGAAAATCTCGGTGGAAACTTCAAAAAAATAGCCTATCGGCTATTAATATAATATAATATAATATTATATTATTCATATTATAATATTATATTATTATACAATATTATATTATAATATATTTAATAATATTTATTATGGGGAGATTTATGTATTGTAATTTACTTACTTTTGAATCCATTTTGAAATGATTTTTTGGCAGGAAAATAAACTCTAACGTGTGTGGGAAAATTGGTCATATTCATTTTAATAAACATAAATGAAACCCTAATGCAAGCAATTCTCAGCGAGAGATTTTCAGGTTGTAGCTTGCCAAATTGGAGAAGTGAAAGGTCAATACCAGGGAGGAAGAACTTTTGTGTCCACCTGGTGGAAAAAAATAGAGGCCTACAAGGCTACGTCTAATGGAGTTGCCCCTATCAAGATGAAAACCACTCTTGGGAAGCAAAATATTGATGAAGTCTAATCTGAAGGTTGCAATTCAAGAGGCTCGTGAGGATGTTTATCTTTGAGGAAAACATGTGATTTCACAAAGAAGGGTGGGATTGTAACCCATGAGGGTGTGACATGTAGTCAAATCCATGAAGCGACAACCCATGACTCGTAAAGCATGCATCTCCATGGATTTCATGAGGTGGGAGATCAACGATGAGGTGTGAGATTGGGAATTGATTCACTAAGGCCACATGGTAGCCTTCCTCTCACCCAAATCCCTGACCCATATCCCACGAGAATTTGTCATAAACTACTATTATACATCCATTTTTGGGCACCACAATCAGCAATACGAGGTTTTAGAAATCACCAATTTTGGGTACCAAAATTTGAATAGTAATCCACATTTTAAATCTACATTTTGTTTTGCATCAACCATTATTTTTTCAAACACAGTATGGAATCAATCAAGTGTAACAGTTTTGCAGCAGCTTTGATTATAATGATGTTAATAGTTGTGTCTTTCATGGAGTTCAGGTGTAATGCTCTGAGAGTAGGCCCTCACATGATGAAGAAGGTGGTAATTTCAATAGATGTTCAAGAGCTTTCTATGGAACAACAACAACAGTTGAATGATTTTTCTTTGAAAGGAACAACTCTGCACTTCTTAAATAAGGACCCATATACTACTTTTTGATACTCCTCAATATTGCTTTCATATTAGATTACCACTTTGTACTTAAGCTAACTACCATTAAAATCTATCTTTTCTCTTATATTTAAGGTTTGTAGATGAGTGCTTCTATGATACAGAGAATATTTTTGTTTGCTTTATGTAAGGTTGAGGAAGCCTTCTTAGCTTCCCATTAAGTCTTGCCTCTCATAATAAAAACCCTTGTCAAAATATAATAATTGTCTTTGCAATAGTGGACATTGCAGGTTGAATGGAGTTCAGTGGGTAGACATATTATGATTTCAACATCCTCAAAAGGGCCACTAGCAATTTTCACCTAGCTAATAAACTAGGAGAAGGAGGTTTCAGTCAAGTATTTAAGGAAAGTATATTATAAATGACCCTTTCTTTTGTGACTGACAAATTTGCATCTATGAAGGGCCTATTTTTTGATGATTTGTTTGGTTACAGAGCACATTGAAATGTGGAAAAGTAGTGGCAATGAAGAAGCTATCATTAGCCCATTCTCAACTTAGCCATGCATTAACTTCAATTTGAAATTGAAGTGAAGCTCATCTCAAATGTTCTAGTGTACTAATTTTTTTGTAAAGATTTGTAAAGTATAACTGTTGTAAAGGTTCTTGAGTTTCATTTGGTTTTTGAGTTTCAAATAAAAATGAAACTTTCAAGTAAAGAAAATAATTGATACAGGGTGATTTTTTTTTTATGCCTTTTTTAATTCTTCAATTCTTCAATAAATGTTGTAACCATTGAGGTTTTGATTTTCCAATAAGGCTTAATGAAGTAAATTTTTAGGCTCATAAATATTGTGTTGTGACTCATCTTGATTTGTGATCTATTTGTGTTTGATCAATCATATTTGTTCAAGCATTTTAGTATTCATCACATAGTGCTTCTCTTAGCATTTGAATATCTATGATACTTGAAGTTTATATGCATGAATTTGTGAGGATTAATTAAGTTAGATTTTATTTTTAACTTGAATCATTGATTCACCTAAATAAATGACTAACAATGACTAAATAAATGACTACCACGACTAAAATAAATGACTACAATGACTAAATAAATGATTACCATGACTAAAATAAAGGATGGCCATGACTAAATAAATGGACTACAATGACTAATTAAATGACTACCATGACTAAATAAATAACTATCATGAATAAATAAACAACTATCCTGACTAAATAAATAACTATCATGACTAAATAAATGATCAGTTAACAATAATCAATGACTAAATATACCACCAAACTGATCAATCAAAACAACTAATAAATGACTAAAAATGGTTTAGTCATGAATTTGGTCATGTTATAAATGACTAGCAATAAACTACTAATGGTCATGTGTGACCAAACTAATGGTCACTTGACCAATTTTTAGTAGTTTTTTTAGTCATTTATTTATGTTTTTGTATTAGTATTAATATCTCCATAAATTTATTGAATGACACAAGCAAACCAAAAACCTATAAAACTTTTTCTTATATGTAAAAAAAGAGAAAGGTGATAGTGTTAGATAATATAGGTAATACATATAATATAATGATATAAAATTGACCGTCAATGAACTTAATTATTATTTTAACATAGTATATAATTTCTAAGCCATGATACTTGATATGTGTAGGCACCTAAATTTTTCTAAGCACATCAACATTCATATTCGCCTAATTCCTTAAGTTTGGTTAAATAATAACTTAGTATATGATTAAAACCCTAATTTCCTCTATTAATTGAATAATTGATTTCATTTGATCAATTCACCAAAATTCATCATTTTCCCTCTTTTCACCTTGATTAAATAATCTTGGATTATTTGATTAAATAATATTCTAACTATTTAACTAAATATTAATTTTACCTCTCACACATGATTAAATAATCTTGAATTATTTAATTAAATCTTGACTTCCTCTCACTTCATAATTAAATAATTTCATTAATTATTTGATTACTAATTTTCCTCCAACTTGTGTAAAGCATATTCTATTTTCAAAAAGGAATATTCCCTTTTCAAAATATATTCTTCCCTCTAAAATATCTAAATGGAATATTCCCTCCAAAAGGAATATTCCATAATTCAAATTCAAATTTGGAAATATCTTCTTCCCCCCAAGATATCTTTAACCAATTTCCTTGAAATTACGGATATTTTGTGCTCTCATGAATTCTCCACCCTTGATCTCCCTAATTTACTCTCAACCATCGATCTTCATCTTCATTCTCCATTGTTGGGTATGTGCAAGATCATCATGGAAAAAATAGGCCCTTAAGTAGAAAAAAAATTAGAAAAATCAAAGTTAGGCAACTTGATGTAAAAATTTGAATAAGTTATCCATATTATTTCAAAAATATGTAAGAATAGAATCTTTAGAAAATTGAATGCAGTTTTTAAACTACTAGGTTTATTTAAAAAAAACAAAAATCTATTTGGTGAAAATTTAAAATTTCAATGCAATAGTACTTAAATTTCAGGGGAAAAAAAGTAGGTGTATGTCTGACCACCCTAACCACAATAAAATGATAATATTTTTTTATAAGATTTTAGATATAAGTAGAGGACTCATGTCCCAATGTGATACATATTTTTTTGTAATTTTTTTCCAAGTAAATAATTAATTATGAATTTTTTATTACAACTTTAACAAATATGAAAACTTGTATGTCTAACCACCTTAACTTGGTTGAAACTTCATGAAATTTATTTTTTCTTTCTTTAATTCTATTGTATGTGAAGCATAGAATGTAACACATGTTTCGTATTCAAAAAATGTGATACCATTTGAAAGCTATAGATATTTTTCAATTAGCCTATCAGTTAGGACTTTAGTCATAATTCAAATAGAAAATGAATAATAATTATTTATTAAATTCAAAGTAAAGCATAATTTATATTGGTGGAAATCTGATAATCTCCTTCAAAAACCCTTTTCGTTTCATCAATTTTAGGTAAAAAAAAGTCGTCAGCCACATACCCTACACATACCCATCATATTGCCACGTTTTGGCTCATCATGGTCTTGCACATACACTGTTGACCAAATATCTACATTTCTATAGGAGAATCCTTAATCTTCATCAAAATTATTCACAATCTTCATGAGCTTGAGTATTCATCATTCTTGAGCAATTTGAGCATCAATTGTTAGCCACATTCATCTTTAAATATTTTGCAACATTGGATATACACAATTTGAGTAATCCACATCATAAATTATCATAATTCCAAAAAGGGACTATAGGGTTTGCATGTTTCAATTTGTTTAATTATCTTTGAACTAGTTTTCATAAAAATTGTTTGAATCTTTAAAGAATTTACATTGTCGATTCATTCAATATGGGTGTAATCTATCTTTATTGTTTGATTTTATTGTTTAATAATTCTAATTTCTTAATTTCAATAATAATAATGGCAAAAAATATAATTCCATATATGGTAGAGTGGAAATGGTAGAGCAACGACTATTTTTTAGAAAAAGATAGGATTCCTCCTCCTCATGGCTCTCATGGAAATAGTAGGAAGGTTCCTCATCATTGTGGACCCACTAGAAATCCAATTTGGTAGCATGCAATGCATGGGACAAATGTTGTTAGGAACAAATTTGCAAAGCCAGACTGGGTTCCTTTTCACTCCCATAGACGACTAGTTAGAGACAAACAAGATATTATGGATATATGGGAAGATGATAAATCTCACTATTTGCAAAGGGAAGGTATATAGTGAAGGAAATATGAAACTAATTCAATTTTTTTGAGTTGGATCTATAAGGACAGTGAAGCAAACCTCAGATCAAGCAAAAATGCAAAGGAGCCATCACTTCGGATTTCAACAAAATTGGATGGTTTTCTTCAAAATAGTTTGCATGCAATGAGCCAAAGCATAGAGGGGTTCCCTTCAATCCAAAAGGTTAGAAGATACATTAGAAAAAAGATAAGGATCCTTCAGTTGGTCAAATGAATGCTTTTCAAAAAAATCATGTCCCTGTGAGGCAAGAAGTTGGGGAAAATTGTATGCATGAAAATGAAAATGGTCATGAGAAGAATGAGTATCAAAATAAAAGGGATTTAGAGAGGAGAAAAAAATAGAATATTCAAAATGAATAGGTTGCTTCAGTCAAACCAAAAGCAAAGATACAAGTTGCAAAATAGTTGAATTAAGAGCCTAAGTAGAAGGTTGAAAAGCAAGTTGATCAAGCAAGGGTTTCAAATATTACACACCAATGAAAGGAGAAAAAGGGGTCCAACAAGAAGAAAGGAAACAATAATAGAGAACACAGGAATAAAAAAATTGCATTGCAATGGAGGTGTAAAGAGCTAGAGCAATGTGAAACCCTTTTGTAGAAATCTACATAGCAACGATCTAAGACTAATACATGTGGCTCACAATAAAATGGCATTGTCAATGTCACATTCTTTGAGGATCTGCTACAAGCTCAAATTCATTATCTTCAATAGTGAGCCCTACTATGTAAGTTCTAGAACCTAAATTTAGATATAGAGTTATTGAAAAATCTATTACTTGAAGAATGGGAAGGGGCTTCACAATTTGTTTACCTAGATCAGGAAAAGGGTATATTTTTTGTACTCTTTGAAACAAAGACTCATAGAGATTCTATTTTCAAGGTAAATTAATGGATTTTTTAAGGCTTTGGTTTGTGCATGCAACCATGGACTCCAAAATTTAAGTCACACCAGTTTGAGGCTAAATTTGTTCCATCTTGGATCCAATTGCATTCTTTAGCTTTGGAATATAGAGAACTCAAACTAATACAAATCATGGAAAATCATGTAGGGATTTTCCTCAAACATGATTTGGAGTTCTTCAAAAATCCATCAAAGCCTGTTAAGGCTTGTGTACTATTGGATGCCACAAAAACATTTCCAACTCAAATACATATAAATTCTAATTTTGGTAAGTGGGTTCTGAAATCATTGTGGAAAGTTTGCATAATGTATAAAGTATACATCACTCAATGGAACACATTAAAACAACATGCTATGATCTTGAAGGTTTTAAAGGAAAAGTAGATCCAATGCAGGCATCACCTATGTCGAACAAGGTGATTGCTAAAGATTTTTCTAGTGATTTAATGTAACTAGATCTAACACTCACATTGAAGATAATGGGTATTCACAAATACTTCAAAGAAAAGTTTCATCTACGATCTTTTCTATAATACCAAATGGTAGAGGAAAGTAGGATAAGGAGTTCATCAATGTGAGTGTAAATACATGCATCACATATGTCCCACCAATCACATTAAATCAATTGGATGGAATTCTATGTCGACTGATGTTTAGTGGGAGACCCATTCGGATATCTCTAAATCATTTGGGTAAAGAGTCACGCAATTATCCCTCATTCTAGATAGTTGGCTACTCTCAACAAAAATTACTTAATAGAGAAAATCCAGTCATTGAAAGGGTTGAGTGCTCTATTTCAATAAGATTAAAAAAAAGTGTTCTTTGGATTAGTTAGAAGTACTAGCTAAGAAACTTCTCTTTTCAATAGGTTTTGATCTTTTTGACGAAATAGAAAAAGGTATATTAAATGAAGAGGCTAAATTATCACCTCCACAAGTAGAACATCTCCAAGTTTCTAATAATAAAAATACATATAGTGAGGACAACATGGAAATTGATGTAGAGATTATTCAATAGTTTGACTATTCACAAACCCTATCATTATCACAAACACCAACCTCTTAGTTAGCAAGTTAGCAGTTAAAAAGTCTCAAGGGAAAAGGGGAAGAAATTCTAAGGTTTCCAAGTTAAAGGAAGAGATTGATGTAGGGGTACAAACCACTTTGGATGGAATAATCTTAGTGAGCAAGAGGGTGAGGAGACCATGTTTCTCTCAAACACAATGAGAGTGCTCTCCTAGAATTTCAGAGGCATTGATGCCTCTGACAAGAGGGCCCAAATCAAGTGTTAATTGGACACTAGTGGGGCAGATCTAATTATATTACAAGAGACTAAAACATCACATGAAACATGTGAGGCATCAATTTTGAAGTGGGAAAAATGGAAATTGATTCATGTACCTACTCAAGGGAATTTCAAATGATTAGTTACATTATGAAATCCAAAAACAATGTCCATTGATGCAAACAATAGTGAAAAGAATTGGCAACTAATGAATGTGGTAAGCTTTGACCTCAAATTTTTTCATTCAAGGCCTTATAAATGAAAAGTTATTATTGGTCAGAGAATTCAATGTGATAGTGTTATTATAGGAGAAACAAGGAGGTATATATTTGTCACATAAAATAATTGAATATTTTAGTTCTTTCATTTTAGATAATGCATTGAAAGATATATTACCTGTGAAGGGTAACTTCACTTGGAAAAACTAGAGGAAATATTTTCTATAGATTGCAGAGCATTTAGATAGGTTTTTGGCATCACAAAGTTGGTTTTTCAAGTCATATAATTTGGTCTCAGAGATATTTCCTTTTGTAAACTCATATCATTATGCAACATCATTAACCATATCAGGGTTAAATTCAACGATAGAATGCAAGCCTTCCTTTATGTTTGAAAAAATGTGGTTCAAACATTCACATTTCCTTCCACTTCTTCAATAATGGTGGGTTAGTGCACCTTATCAGAAAGGTACAAAAATGTTTCAGTTTTCTAAAAAATTATAGTATATTAAGCATCAAATAAAAATATGGAATGCCCAAGTCTTTAAGAACATTATTGTAAAGAAAGAGGAGGTAGAAAAAGAATTAGCAGATATTCATGAGCACATAATACATGGTCTAGATTCAAATGCATATGAAAAACAAAAGAGTTTGCAATTGGTGTGGGAGGAGTTAGGAAAAAGAGAGGAAATTTATTGGAATTAAAAATCTATGGAATTATGGTTAAAAGGAAGGGGTCAATTTTTTTTAAAATATTTTAGCTTCATCGTAGGATGGGTCAACACAAAAAAATTAGGATGATTAAGTGTTAATGGATGTGATACCAAATCTCATTTCTCGAGAAGAAAATGAGGACTTGATGAAACTTTTCACTTTACAAGAATTGAGGAAGGTAGAATTTTCACTTTCACAGGATAATGCTCTATGGCTTGATTGTTTCACAGCCTTTTTCTTTCAAAAGTGTTGGGATGTGTTAGGTTTTGACTTGCTTTTAGCCCTGTAAGAGTCATGGAAAACTGGAACAATGTTGAAGCACTTTAATGTTACAAACATTGCAATTTTTCCAAAGACAAAGGAGCCAAAGAATTTTGCAGAGTTCAGACCTATCTCACTATGTAATATAGTCTATAATATATTCACAAAGGAAATATACCTTAGATTATAGCATCTAATTCCCAAAAATTATCTCACAAGAACAAGGGGGCTTTGTACCAAACAGAGAAATGGCTGAAGGAGCATTGGTTGTGTGTGAAGTGCTTCATACTATTAATTCTTATCATCTATCATCTTTCATAGTCAAACTAGATATGACATGAAAGTGTATGATAGAGTTTATTGGATTTTGTTAATGGAATTCTTGGCCAATTTTGGTTTCTACAATAAGTGGTGTAAGTGGATTTTGTCTTGCTTATCAAGAGAAATTTTTTTAGTAATAGTAAATGGTTCACCTTTAGGATTCATTAGCACCACACAAGGGGTAAGACAATGGGATCCTTTATCCCCTTTCCTCTTCATAATTATGGTTGAGGCATTGAGAAGAACAATAAAGAGGGTGCATAAGTAGGGTTTGTGGCATGAAATTCACATTCCTCAATCAGATATTTCAATTACGCATAATTTCTTTATCGATGATACTTTGTTATTTGGGAAAGAAAATCTTGCAAAGGACAAGCAAATAAAACTAATTTTAGATATGTATTCTTTAGTATTAGGGAAAAAAATAAATGCACACAAGTCTAATATTTATGTCTTTAATTCCAAGCCAGCTATTAGAAGGAAAATTGTAAACACTTTAGGCTTCCAGTTGGTAGAGCTACCATGCTCATATCAGGGGATTCCATTCTTTATGGGAACAAATAAGATCTATTACTGGACTAAATTTATAGAAAGGATTAAATCTAGAGTTTTAGCCTACAAATCTAGATGGTTGTCATTATTTGGACACATTTTGTTAATAAAGACTATATTAGTAGTGATTCCAATTTATTTCATAGCAATCCTCAAGGCTCCAAAATCAGTTGTTGGTCAAATAGAGAAGATTATCAAGAATTTCTTATGGAAAAGGAACATGAATGATGAGAGAAAGGTCCCCCTGATCTCTTTAGATAACATGTCTTTTGATAAATTCAAAGGTGGGGTAGGTATGCATAATATTTCAAAATGAAACATGGCTTTTGGGGGAAAATTGATATGGCAAATGTTTACCAAATTAGATTCAAAATGTTGTAGTATAATGTAGGCCAAGTATTTAGATAATAAAAATCTGACAATAATATTCACTATATCCAATCCTTCTATTGGTTCATCCATGTGGAAATTTATGGTTTCATGTCAGAATGTTGTCACTTCATGCATTTCCTAGGAAGTGCATAAAGGAGATGAAGTTCACTTTTGGAATGGATATCCTCCTCTGGAGGATTTTCAAGAATTGCAATTAGCCATACTATTGTTATCTCAGTTATGGGGTATTAGGCTAATTTATTATGTCTCCTTTGTAGATGAAGTAACTAGTAGAGAAAAATGGAAGGTTTTTTCTATAGCTCAAATAACAATGGCTCAAAAGGATTTGATTTAGAATACTCTAGTAGAAAGATTAGTGTTTCTAAAAGGAAAATCAGATTGAATCATATGGGAACATTCTAAAGATGGATTTTATTCATTTAGGCAAGGGTATAAAGCTCTTCTCAAAAAATATGTTCAAATGCAATCCCAAAGAGTTTACTCTTTCTATTGGAATAATATGATCTTACCAAAAGAAGGTAGCTTTTCATGGTTAGTGCTATGAAAAAGGGTGATTACAATTGATAGGCTAACCAAATTAGGTTTTGATGAGCCTTTCAAATTTGTTTTATGTGGTGAATTTTTTGAAGATGTTGATCACTTACTTTCATAATGTTCATATGCTTAGCTATGTTGGAAGTTCATCTTACAAAAATTAAGTTTTTTTGCCCCTTTTCCAAAAATAATTTGGGATCTTTTTTCAGCTTAGCCGGTGTTATATAAATATTGTTTCTTTGCATGCATTTGGTGCTTAAGCCTAGCTGCAGCAATCTAGTCCATTCTGTGGGAAAAAAATAATCATATTTTTAGAAGGGTATCTTCTTCAATGCAAAATGTTCAAGCTAAAATTAAAAAATAAATCACAGAAGCAACAAATACATATGTTCAAAATCATAAAGGTGTTGTTTCTCTCTTCACATCATGGGATGATAGTATTCTAAAGAGTTGGAAAGGCATAGTTTTACCCTTCAAAGGAAATTTGAAACAAGATCATAAGCCAAGGATTGATAGGAACCCAGTTAAATGGTAACCCCCGATCCCTAATTTTTTTAGTTGGATTTTGATGGAGCTTCAAAAGGGAAACCAAGTGTGTCAGGCATAGGGGTGTGTGTTCAAGATTCTTGTAGGGTGTTAAAGGAAACTGATTCAATTGCTCTTCCAATTGGCACAAACAATATAGAAAAATCAATGGTAGATATCTAAGGTTTAAAGCTTGCTAGAAATTTAGGCATATCTAAAATTCATGTGGAAGGTGATTTGTTAATAATCATAAATGCATGTAAGGAGTGAATTTGTCACAATTGGAATTTACATTATATTATGCAAAATGTTTGGGCACTGTTAGATAAGTTCCATTCTTTCCAGATTTCACACGCATTTCGTGAAGGGAATATGTTTGTAGATCACCTTGCAAATATGAGATGTCAAAAATAAGAAGTGGCCATTTTAGAGGATAGTGTCAATGTTGATGCATTTCCAAACCTAACTAATATATTAGCCAAAGAACTTGTGTAATGATAAATTAAAAAATGGGCTTCTTCAAAAGGTGGTCATAGGTGCGTGTAGTTATGGAAAAAGGGAAATCATTGTGAACTTATAGTGTTGGAATCTCAATCACATAACCACATTGAGCTACATTAAGTGCATTAGAAATAGTTTTATGCATAATTATGGCAGGTCACTGCTTGGTTTAATTTGACTATCGAGTTGAAGGAAGCTAAAATTAGTAATTCAACAAGGAATTCAAGCAAACAGTTTAGTAGGGTAAGATAAATTCAAGATAAAATAGGGGATATAGTACAAAATATGAAAGTATTTTCCTGGATGTCATATGACATCCATCATACGAGCATTATAGATTTTCATGAGTTGCAAGGAGGTAATGTACTAGATTCCAACACAACACATGTGTGGGATTCTTACCAAGGCCAAAAGGATCTTATCTGGCAAGCGAAATAAAAAATAAAATAAAACTAACATTTTCTTGTATGAATTTAGGTTTAAGGGGGTACAAAACATACTTGCCAATGACGATGCAACATTAATTTTGAAGCATGTGAAAGGGTTTATTTGTGCGAAGTTTTACAGTGCCTCATGCTGGAAAAGGACAAAATTACCTAAGCATGAATGTGTCATCTTAGCCAAGTGTGTGGATAGCAATATTTAATCATTCTCTATATTACCTCACATTTCAAACACATTTTTATCATCAAATTTGGTAGGATTTCCAAGTCATTGCTATGCATCGACAAGTTTCTTCAAATGAAGAGGGAAAATTTCATGGGTGCTACCAAGTTTTTAGTACCTATCAAAGGGCTCAGATGGAATACTTGTCATGTAATTACAAGGTCTAGTTGCCTATAAATGAATGGGAGCTACCATTTTTAGAGTCTATTGGTGATTAACAACTCAATAAGGTGTTCAAGGCCCATTGCTACCAGTTCAAGAATTTAGTGTGAAATGAATTATAGGTGATGAAATACTCTATCCATAGGAAAGGAGGGTTATCTTCCCTTCTCAATTAATCTTTTTTTTTCCTTTCTAATGCCTTCAGTTTACTGCAATCCATTCCTTTAATTCATTTAATTGTTGGCAAGGTTGTAAGGGAGGTTTATTTGCATGATAACAAATTGTTGAAATTTGTGCAAGTCTATGACCTATGGAAAGGCCAAGGCCACATTGGGGGCCTCTTCCTACATCACTTCATATTGCATGGAAATTCCTGCATTTTTTTCTATGATACCATAAAGAATACATTGGAGATGCAGAACTCAAGATATCTGTAGCAAGCACTTGAAAGGCATGTTGGTATAGTCAGGGAAGATTTATTAGAGAGGATAAGGAAGAATGTAAATGAATTACTATCCTTGCTATCGCATATCCATAATGAACCAGTTTTGGTTATGGCATTACCCCAAAATCCTCTAGCTCTAGTGACCCATGCTCCTCTTGTGGCAAATACTCAAGATAATATTAGTACTTCTCTTCATCCTCATCATCTTTAGATTCCTAATTTGAATGTTATTCCACCTATGCATTCCACTATTGGTGATCTTCAAGAGTAGGGTATGTGCAAGATCATGATGGGCCAAAAAGTGGCGATATGATGGGTATGTGTACGGTATGTGGCTAACGACTTTTTTTTACCCAAAATTGATGAAATGAAAAGGGTTTTTTAAAGAGATTATTAGCTTTCCACCAATATAAATTATGCTTTACTTTGAATTTAATAAATAATTATTATTCATTTTCTATTTGAATTATGACTAAAGTCCTGATTAATAGGTTGATTGAAAAAATTCTATAGCTTTCAAACAATATCACATTTTTTGAATCTGAAACATGCATCACATTCTATGCATTGCATACTATAGGATTAAAAAAAATGAATTTCATGAAGTTTTGACCAAGTTAAGGTGGTCAAACATACGAGTTTTGATTATTTTTTAAAGTTATAATAAAATATTGATAATTAATTATTTACTTGGAAAAAAATTACAGAAAAATATGCATCACATCGGACATGAGTCATCTACTTATATCTAAAATCTTATAAAAAGTATTATCATTTTATTATGGTTAGGGTGGTTAGACAGACACCTACTTCTTATTTTTTCCCTAAAATTTAAGTGCTACTACATTGAAATTTCAAATTTTCATTAAATAGATTTTTTTTTTTATAAACCTAGTAGTTTAGAAACTACATTCAATTTGCTACAAATTATATTCTTACATATTTTTGAAATAATATAGATAACTTATTCAAATTTTTACGTCAAGTTGCCTAACTTTGATTTTTCTAAATTTTCATTGCCACTTAAGGGCCTATTTTTTCCATGATGATCCTACACATACCCAACAGTAGGGCGAGAATCAAATTTAAGTTGACATAATGGAGGAGTAATGTGGGTTTTGAGAAGGAAAATTTTATATATGGTACTTGACTAAAAATGGGTTTTAGTAGATAGAGTGGTGAAGCAGGTGATGCCTAATAAGTAAAATTTTGTATATAGTGCTTATGTATGTAAAGGGCTTTCAGTTCAATAAGCAAGGGGTAAAGTTTTGCTATCAGGTAGTAAAAGTATTGTGTGCAAATTTCTATGTCTAATTAGTATGGGACAGGGGATATTTTTTTTTTGTAAACTGCAAGCTATCATGCTAATATTTTAGGCTATCAAAAGTCATTGAACCACTATTTTATAAATTTCTACTTCTATATTTTAATATGTATATAGGCTTAATACCTTTTTCTTTAAAAAAATAACTCTAATTGCTTTTATTATGATTTCTAATTATTTCCCATTATTCCCCTCTAATATTCTGGCATGCTTGATGGGACCCATGTTCCTAAATTAACGTATTTTTGAGTTTTTGTTGACTGATAGGTTATATAAACATTTTTACAATAGCATCATGCTTCTATTTTCCCTAGAATGATGCTTGTTTCATGCTTCTACACTTCTATCAAAATATAGTGATAGTTTTGCTTTAGTTTGATGTTTTTTATTTGATGCTTTTATTTGTGTTCTTTGTGCGGGTTATAGTGATGTTTCTATTATGACTTGTCACTTCTATTGTGACTTGACATGTTTTCCAATTTACAGTGATGCATGAGGTAATTCAATAATTTTTTTGAAACATAGAGATGCTTATGTTTCTTTCTGAACATCATTTTTTTCTATAATTTTAGATTATCTAACCCTAACATGTTATTGGTTCCTTGTTCTTTTTGACTAGTACATGTTTGTAGCTTGTGGAAAACATTGGGAAAAGATCAAGACTAAGAAACTACTAACAAGTTTTCTTGTAGGGTTTTCTTTCTTTCTCACATTTGAATTTGGTGCTTAAAATTGAACCCAAAACTCCCACATTTCAATTTGGTGCTTAAAATTGAAACCACAATTCTCACATCTCAATTTGGTGCTTAAAATTGAAACCGTAACTCTCACATCTCAATTCGGTGCTTAAATTTGAACCTAAAAATTTCCATATTTCAATTTGGTGTTTAAAATTAAACCCACAACTATCACATTTCAATTTGGTGCATTAAAATTGAACCTACAAATTTCACATTTTATTTTGGTGCATTAAAATTGAACCTACAAATTTCACATTTGAATTTGATGTATTAAAAAGAACTTGTTTGTTGTGTCTAGTTGGTTGGTTGTGTGTATGCTCTCCTTGCACTACATGTAATCTTGGAGGTAAAAAAAAAATAGTTTGCAATCTATTTTGTACACCCGAGGTGTGGTTGTCCGATATGAAAAATCAAATGCATCTAATAAAATTGATAGAAAATTGGCTAATAAAATTAATTTTTTTTGTACCCGATATCTAAATTATAAGTCATGATATTTTATAGGTAACAACTATTTTATGGTAGAGAATACCACCATATAAGACTCTCAATGAGATATTATCACCTAGACCAAAAACTATTTGATATCCCAATTAGAGGAAAATTTATATTTGAAAGAGTAAAATTCCTTAAACAGTTGAGAATAATATACTTTAATCTTTGTAATATTCACTACTTTTAGTGTAAATGGACAATAGCATAAAATTGTATTAATAAAATCCCACCAATTTAAGTTATTCTCCCATAGGATGGAAAAAATAGTTAGGAAAAGTCCTTCTAGCATAATAGAATTACTACACTTTTTGTAAAAGAACAAGAGTGAAAACTCAACATCCACTAGAACTTTAAGAGACCATTTAACACCATCAACATGTTTTTGAAATATTATGAGTCCTAATGTTAAATCTTATAGCTAGACATGAGAACATAGAGAAAAGAATAAAAAAATTAATCAAGAAAATGTTGGATTCAAGAATTGTTCACCCTAGTAAAAGTTTATACTCATCTTCAATTGTTATGGTTAAAAGTAAGGATGGGTCATAGAGAATGTTCCTATATTCCAAGAAGCTCAAGAAACACATTATTAAATATAAGTATATGAAGTGAGATTGAAGTTGGCTACTTTCCCTCTCATAAAAGAATTCAAATCTGATAATTGAATGCTTTGATTTTGGTTGTTGTGTTTCAAATTTTAATTTTTTTGGGATGATTCAATCATTTGAATTTATTTATGTATTATTTCAATGTATAAATGACTAAATTCTACATTAAATTTGGTTTGATGTTTATTAGGGGAGTCTTAAACCATTTACTGCTTGTGTTGGTTTGTATAGAAAATGGTGTTAATACATGTAGATGTGAGAGGAAGTGTGTTAAATTGTGCATAAGGTAGCCCATAAATTATATATGATCTTCTAATTTGACAACCCATAAAATTATGGGGGATGTGGATTGTTAGTCAGAAATCAAAAGAATGAAGACACCATCATGGAAAATATAACTCATCTTACTGCAAAGAACTTACAAAGCCTAATATTGTAAAGATACCATCTAGACTAGGGTAGCATATATGGTTCACATCCCATCCCATAGATATATGTATAGGGAAATATATGAATGACATAGTATGTATGTATACCTGCATATGAAAGAGTGAATACATTAATATATGTAATAAAGTTTTGTATGAAGATGTATGTAAAATGTATAAGGAAAATATGTAAGAAGGAATGAATTAGGAAGAGTATAAAGGAAGATATATATTGTACCATTTTGAACATGTTTAATATAATGAATACCATAATTCCATCTAATTGAGGTTAGCTATAAATTTGTGTATACTTACTTAGTTCATCCTATGTTTGAGTCAATTGGTATTTACCTTTATATTACTAAGTTCAAGGTATAAACTACAACACTTAGAAAGTACTTGGGGCTTAGAAATTTGATATATATTCCCCATATTCTTGCTAACATTGGTTCCATTGTCAAGACCCTGATTAGGAAATATAAAGGACAATAACAACCAAAATTTTAAAATTTTAAAATTAAACATAAAGAAAGAAAATAAAATAAGTGAAGATATAAAAATCTATGGATCTATTGTCTTGCAACTTACCTTGTGAGAGGGGATTAGGCACCAACGGTATAGAGAATGGAAAGGGTAGATATTCTAAAAAAGGATCCTTGAAGGGATGTGACCTCTAAATACGCACTACCAACTAACTACCATGGGAAATAATAAAAGGAACCTTGTGACCCTCAGAAGGGTGTAGCTTTGAGCTAAATTATTGAATTCTTAGACCACCATTTTATTGAACTCACAAATAACTAATTCTAAATTAGTTACAACAATCCATATTGATCTCTACAAACATAGGGCTCCATCAACTTGTTTGATGACCCTTGGAAGGGTATAATTCTTGATCATACTCTCATAAAATCATTGGAAAACAATCCATATTGATTTCAACACCAAATCCCTTACCTATCTCAAAAAATCAAACTTCACAATATATGTATTATTGAAATCTATCAACATCAACAAAAAAACAAGAATGAAAGAAAAAATTCTTCTCATGCAAAGCACTATCTCAAAGTGAGAAGCTGAATTGAGATGATGGAAATTCCTCCATCCTCTGATGCTACTAGCCTCTAATAGATCTTGTTACACTTTATCAATTTTATTTCTTGGATGAGTCTTTGGAGGCCTCATTAGGTTTATCAAAGGTAGCCTTGAAATTCCAAGCATAACTCTTTGAAGATCCATTGGTAACATTGATAAAATCATCTACAATATACTCAACAATAATTTTAATGTTTTGGAATGCACTTTCCCAAGCAGTGGTTGTAAGAAGATAAATTACTTGATTGACACATCTCAAGAAAGATATAGCAACTCCTTGGAATCGTACAATACTCATAAAACTAATTTTAGTTGCATCTTCTCTTGAAAATAAAATTATCTCCAAGTTACCACTATTAGAAGACGCATGCAAATGATTATGTATCCATTTATGAGTCCCCATATGTTACAAATGAATGATTTTCTCACTCTTGATTGGATAATTTTGTGGGTACTCATCTTCTTGACCTATGAATTTAGTCCTCCACATTGGATATTATGCTTTCCCTAAATTTCTTAGAGGAATTTTATCAAAAAATTCAACACCAATTTAATGAATTAATTGTGTACGATTTCACATTTATATATGATCACCTTATATCTCCAATTATATAAAAAACCCTTTCCACAAAGATGTCACACCACCTTTAAAGAAATGATAAAAAATGTTCACACCTCTAAAATTATAAATAAAAACTCTAGCTAACTAAACTACATCTCAATTTGACCTCTTGCAAACCTAAATGGAATCCTACTAAATTAGAATCCTCTATAGCCTTTTCATGGAATATTTTTGAGGCCCTCAATGCTCAATTCTCTTGTATCCCTTCAGACCAAAGCAATACTCTCTGGTACCCCTAAGCTCGACTTTCTTAAGCTTAATTTTGATGGCTCTACCAAAGGCAACTAGAGTTGGGTGGGTGGGGGTGGTGTCATTAGAGATCATAGCAAGAAAATGATTTTGGTGTATGTGGTTAATATTGGAGTTCAAACCTCCAATTTTGTGGAGGTGGGAGTGCCCTACCATGGTATGCAACTTGCCACATATGTGAGTATCTCCAACTTGGTTATTGAGGATGTTTCCCCTAACTAGGATGGCCAAAACTTGATGGCCCAGGTCAGGGACCCTATCCTACCAACACAAAATCTCATGATGAATATTGAAAGTTACAGATCTACTCATATGGATAGAAATGATAATAAAGTGGTAGAAGCCCTTTCCAACTTAGGTGCCTTCACTTCTAAAATAAAAACATGGGATAATATCTCTCTTATCCCTGAACATGTGTGTGACTTAATTTTTTATGATGTCAAAGTACAACACCCTTGATCTCAAGTTGAATTTATTGCAATTTCCTTTTGACAACTAGCACATTTGGAATTTATGACATTCTATCTCTTTTGGCCAGTCTTTTCATAATCTTTTTCATTATTTCCTTTGGCATTCTTTTGGAGATTTCTACAGAATTATAAATCTTACTTTGTTGATTGCAAATATGGGTGGTGATTTGGTGTAGGACAAACCCACCTCCTATGAGGTGTGGAAAAATGACATTGATGTTTGTACTATACTTTTACATAGAAAATTGGCCTCATTTGTTGAGGATATGGTGGGTTTCGAACCCAATATATCGATGAAATTTGCTAACTTCTAGAACAAGGGTAATGTCACCATTGGTTAGTGCTCCTTCCATGTGAATATGGAGTTGATTGAAGAGATCATTGGGATTTTCTTAGATAGGGTCTACATTCCTAGGAATCCAATGTTGGAAAGTGTGCCTCAACTTGTTGGCTTGTTTCTCTATTCAAGTCTTCCTTGTCGGTTGATCGCTGAAGTTCCTAAGTTTGTAACCTTGTCGTAGAGTTTGGAAGTTTTGTAACTTCTTGTCGCAGAGTTTGGAGGTTTCGTAACCTTGTCGCAGAGTTTGGAAATTTTGTAACTTATTGTCGTAGAGTTTGCAAGTTTCATAACCTCCTGACTGAGTAATCTCCTTTGTTGTCATGGAATCAGTGATTTATATAACTTGTAACCTAAGTCATGGAGTTTGGAAGTTTCGTAACTTCTCGACTGGGTGACAATGCTATCAGCTTGTCATGGGAATTGGTAACTTCATAACTTGTATGTGGTGGTTATGAAGTTATCATTTTGAGCGACACGCCAATGGGAGTTCACTTTTGTGGGGCCATGTTGATGGTTGGTTTGGCTACGGGTGTACAAGTGAGTTGGTAATCAAAAGGGATAACTCGTGGATACCTAAAGTTTTGGGATTTTGTTTATAAACTAATGATTGTTAATATTCCACACCAATGTGGGATAATGTCGATGGTTGAGCTTCTTGGGAGTTGAGAAAAATAAATTGGTTTGGATAGTAGATTCCTAGAAATTGAACGGTCAAAGTGAGTATAGCAAGAAGAACGACAGACTGATGGGAGTTGTGTGTTGAGTGAACTATATGTTGAAAGAACATTGTAACAGTGCTATGATTAACTATGGTGGGCCGATTGTATTGTCGATGTGTAATATTAGAGAAATAATACATGTGAAGGAAGGATTTGTAACTTTATTGTAAAAAAAATTTACTGTGAATAAAGTGACTTCTCTTTGGTGGTGGATTTTTCTCTCGAAATGGTTTTCCCGCGTAAATCTAGTGTCTTTTCTTTGGTGATATTATTGTCTATTCTTGTATGTGTGAATCTTAATGCTCTATAGTTTGAAATTAAAAGTACTCCTACATTATTCTATTGTGAATTGACATTAGGAAAGTGATTTTTTCACTAGATTATTTCCTTATAGCCAAAGGGGCATTACCAAAAAGACATGGATAGGTTCCTAAAGGAGGGTGAAAAGTTAATAGGTTGCAAAATGGTTTCAATAGAGTTGACCTCCCCAAGGTGTGGAGCAAGATTACAAAGTTGTCAATGAGGTATGCCACTCTGGAGGGTTGCTTTCATCGGTTTCATGCCCACCTCTTTCCTATGTTAAATCATTTTAGATATAATTTCAAAAGGAACTTTCCTTTTTGGGTCATCTCTTCTCTAGAATAGTCTATTAAGGTTGTTTAGGTTAAGAGTAAAACCTTTCCCATCCATCAAGGGTTAATTTTTCATCTTTGTATCCACCAAGCCACTCTTTCTCCCCCACTCGCCTTTGTTAAAAAGAACACTCTGATCATTAGAAACCATACCATTCCATTGGAAGGCCCCCTTTCCACTTGTGCCCCTAAGGAGAATCCTTCCACCACTCACAGAATTACCAAGGTACATGGTAAAACCCTTGTTATCAAGGACCCCACTCCCGACCTCAAAAATAATTTTTTATTTCCTAGCCCCACTCTGATTTCTACTTCTAGTTCTTATAACTTTGAAAACTCAGATGATGAATCCTATAACCTACCCTTAGAAATTCTTCCACTAGATCCCCTATCCATGATGTTATTTTTGAGGTTTTCAAATCCTCTCTAGTCATTAACCTACCCAACCCTCAAATATCCCCCAACCTATGTGTTAATTTGGATGGTACCTCTAGTAAGACCAATTTGGATAAGGATGTTTATATTGCTTGTGTTCGCTTGAGGCATAAGTTGAATGATATTTTAGTGACTATCAATGTGTAGAATTATATTCTTAAGTGCCTCTTGGGTTATCTCATCATAGCCAAGGACAAAATCCAAGTTCTAAAAGAGAAGGTGCTCAAGCAGAAAATGTCTTGGTTGGGTGAGGTTGAGGATGGTGGGCATTAGGATTTGTTATCTTCCCCTACTAAGTCCTCTGATAAATGGGAAAATTTGGAGAGTGAGGTGAATGAGCTCACAACTCTAGTGGGTATGAAGAATGATAAAGTTAATTTTCAATAGGAAATTGCCACTATGCATAGGAATCATGATAACACTCTGAAGTGTCTCCAAAAAACTATAGATTATAGTAAGGAGACTATCAATAATGTAAGATTAGAAAAATGCAAAATGGCTAAGACCAAGTAGCAACCACTCTACAAAATATCTAAGCCCAAATTTCAAATCCAAACAAGAGAGTACAAATGAAAAAAGAGAGAAAACAAGAATGAAAGCATAAAATAAAACTCCCCTATCAAAGTTGATTCATCTCCCTTGCTTCTCTTCTATTCTTTCTCAAGTGGAAAAGCTTTTCCCTCATATTTTGAAGTTTTGGAATATCTACAAATGACAATGAAAAGATAGCAATAACTTTGGAGAAATGTGTTTGTAAAGAAAAAATGAAAGAGAAGACCTTTTATAGAAAAGATTTTGAACAAACGAATAGGATCAATCTTCTAGAAAGATGCCAAGATCAATAGTGGAGGATTCATGCACCAAAAAGAAGTGAGTTAGGGATGGCTAAGGATAGACAGTCAAGATTGAAATAATACCATAGAGAATCAATGATAATATTTGAAATGAGAAAGTGGAGGGAAAGTAGTGGAGAAAATTAAATAATATAATTATTTAATTTGGTAGAGCATGTGGGCCATTAAATAATAATTTTTAATTGAAGAAGTGAATCTTGAAAATAAAGTCATCTTATTATTTAATTTAGGGGAGGAAGTGGAGTAATAAAATAAATTATTTAATTCAAGGAAGGAATCTTTGACCATATTTTAAATTTCTTAAAAGATATGGAGGAACAAGTGACGCAAGCGTCGAGTTCCTGCTGAGAGGTAAAAAGGATCTAGCTATGACTTAGAAAAAGTAATTAGATAGGAGATAGGAATATAAATGTATTAAATATAGCTAGGAAAGTTTGAAGTAATTTGCAATGGTGCATCAATGTGTGGAATGTTTAGGGTCCATGGGCAACGCGGTCCAGAGAGACATGTGAACAGTTAACATGTGTTGATGGATGCATGGAAAATTGCATTTATGGGTACCATGTATACGTGGAATTTTTTATGGATATACCAATGAATACTTGTTTTTTTATGAGTGTATTTATACTTTTGCGACAAGAAACATTCTTTATGATCTTAATCAGGAAGCAAAAATGTATTATTATTTTGTTTAAATTATTAAATGCAAATAATCTGAAACGTTTGTAACAATGCTTGAGGCATCTATGTATACATGTATCCACATGCACATAATGCATAGAAGAGTGAAAAGCATCCTCGGCATCTTAATGAGTCTCAAAGCATGATGAGACTCAACTTGCATTTGCAACATTTTACAAAAACATGTGCGCAGGCACTAAAAAAATGCATTCTTTACATGACCCATATTTATATGCATGGCGAAACAAAGTTTACCATATCTCTTTTTTTGCTTCTATGTCTATTTGTAAATAAAATTATGTTTAGTGTAATGTTCTAAAACACATGTTACGTTAATTAATACAACTGAGTTATTTTAGTTTATCATATCACAATATGCAAGTGCTAGTAGAAACACTAGTGTTAGGTGGAACATTGTAGGGGTAGCTCATTTGAGTGTAAACTTTTCTAAGATTAATCAATCTTTTTTTAAATGTAGTATGAAGGTTACTTCTATATAAAGCTATTTATTTTATTATAAATAAGACTTTAATCTTGTTTATGTAATACGAAAACATATTTTTGTGTATAGAACAATGTAATTATATTACAATAAATTCTTAGATGAATCACTAGAAAGCTATTGATTTTATTATAAATATTTGTGTGTATATATTAAACAAAAAGTAATTTGCAAAGATATAATAAAGAACCTTATTACCTAAGATAAAATGTAGGTAGAAAAAAATAATTCACATGTTTATAGCACTTTGCATTCAAAATAAAATGTAATAATTTGACTTATTAAAATGTAATAAGTGAAATAAATATTACAATAAATTCTTAGATGAAACAATACAAAGGTATTGATTTTATTATAAATAAGATTTTAATCTTGTTTATGTAATACAAATAAATATTTTTGTGTATATATTTTAAACCAAAAATAATTTGGAAAGATATAAAGAACCTTATTACGTAAGATAAAATGTAGCTACACTAAAATAATTCACATGTTTATAGCACTTTGCATGCAAATTATTGAGAGAGAAACATTTGTAACAATGCTTGAGGCATCTATGTATACATGTATGCATGTATACATGTATCGACGTGCACATAATGCATAGAAGAGTGAAAAGCATCCTTGGCATCTGAACGAGTCTAAAAGCATGATGAGACTCAACTTGCATTTGCAGTATTAAATGAAAGAAAACAGGAGAAATAAACTAGTTATTATGAATGCATATATTGAAGGAAAGCATAAAAATATGGATCCATGTAAACATTTATGCATGCATGGATGTGTACATGTGTCCATGTAATTTGGTATGTAAACAAGAATCTATATATGCCTGCGTGCATAAAGTTAGAAATGTTAGAAACAATTTGCATTTTAAACATATTAAAAAAAACATTTATGATTGAAACAAAAGAATAATACACTAGTGTTTTTTGAAGAAGTGTATAAAGTATATCTAATGATGCATTTGAATGCATGGATACATGTAAATATTTGTGAAATCTGATTATACATTTTAGCCTTCGGGGAACTGTCATACGTGCTTTTAGGGATCTGTAATAAACAGGATTTAGAAAAGACATTTTGAAAAGAACTCTTGAATACAAGTCTATGTTAACAATGAGACGCAATTTGTATTTGCAGTATTAAATGAAAGAAAACAAGGAAAATTAACTATTTATTAGCAATGCATATATCGAAGGAATGCATAAATATATGGATCAATGTAAACATTTATGCTTGAAACAAAAGAATAATACATTATTTTTTTGTGAACAAGTGTATAAAGGATATCTAATGATGCATTTTAATGCATGGATACATGTTAACAATGAGGCTCAACTTGCATTTACAATATTAAATGAAAGAAAACAAGAAAAATTAACTAGTTATCATCAATGCATATATCGAAGGAATGCATAAATATATGGATCAATGGAAACATTTATGCATGCATCAATGTGTACATGTGGCCATGCAATGTGGTATGTAAACAAGAATCTATATATGCTTGTGTGCATAAAGTTAGAAATGTCAGAAACAATTTGCATTTGAAAGATATACAAAAACATTTATGATCGAAACAAAAGAATAATACATTATTGTTTTTTGAACAAGTGTATAAAGGATATCTAATGATGCATTTGAATGCATGGATACATGTAAATATTTGTTAAATCTGACCATACATTTTAGCCTCCAAGAAACTGTGATATGTGCTCTTAGTTATCTGTAATAAACAGGATTTAGAAAAAACGTTTTGAAAAGAAGTCTTGAATACAACTCTATGTTATGATAGTTATTTTCAAAGCCCTCAGTGTTTAATTGCATAACCTTGATATTTTCTTCATTTTTTTCTTTGGTATGGTGTGAATTTTGTTGTGATGGATGAAGGTATATTTGAGCTATAGATAGATAAAGATATGTAAGGGTAGTAAAGAAGAATGAGCTATGTAAGTACAACAAAGAGAAGGAATTGAGAGAATGATGAGGTGCAAGTAAGGTATATGAATGCCTTATGAAAAGTATTTGATATGGGAGGCAAGGATATGTGAGACTGGATATGAGAATGAATGGAATGTAAATGGTATGAATTTATCATTTTTGAGTTGTATGCAGAAAATTAAATGCAAGATATAAAAATTTGAATGAGTGAGTTGGATTGAAAGAAAAAAGGAATGCAACACATTGGTGTGATGCAAGGCAAGCATATAAATATATTTTGAAATGTATTTGATTTGAGAAGAAATGATGTGGAAGGGTGGAAATGGAACTGAGTGGATTCGATAGGGTATGAAGTGATCATTTCTTCCAAGAAAGGGTGGAAGAATGTCTATTTTGTTATTGGTTATGCTGTTTAAAATCATCATAGGGCTAAGTGTCTCAATACAAACAGAGAAGAAAGACTGATGTCCCATTTCTCACTCTCCTTCGTACTAAACAAAGTGCCAAGATCCTTGAGCTTCCTCAAAATGCAACAAGAGAAGAATAGATATAAAAATATAATGATATTTAAGGATACAAGAGTCAAAAGAGAAAACAAAGCAAAAGTTGTTATGCATATACTATGAAAAGAATAAATACGTGGACTTTTTGATAGATATACCAATGAATACTTGTATTTTTACATGGGTGAATGTATACATTTGCAGTAACAAATGTCCTTTATGATCTTATTCAGGAAGCAAAAATTTATTATTATTTTGTTTGAATTATTAAATGCAAATAATCTTAAACATTTGTAACAATGCTTGAGCCATCTATGTATACATGCATGCATGTATACATGTATCCATGTGCACACATTGCATAGAAGAGTGAAAAGCATCCTTGACATTTCAACGAGAAATTTGAATGGAAAACACTAAAATTGATTAGAAATACAAATTTGTGAAAGCACAATGAGACTCAACTTGTATTTGCAGTAGTAAACAAAAGAAAACAGGAAGAATGAACTATTTATCACCAATGCATATATCGAAGGAATGCATAGATATATGGATCCATGAAAACATTTATGCATGCATGGATGTATACATGTGTCCATGTAATTTGGTACATAAACAAGAATCTATAAATGCCTATGTGCATAAAGTTTGAAATGTCAGAAACAATTTGCATTTGAAACATATACATTATTGTTTTTTGAACAAGTGTATAAAGGATATCTAATGATGCATTTGAACGCATGGATACATGTAAATATTTGTTAAATCTGATTACAAATTTTTAGGCTTTAAGAAACTGTCATACACGCTTTTAGCGATCTGTAATAAACAAGATTTAGAAAAGTCGTTTTGAAAAGAACTCTTGAATACAACTCTATGTTATGATTGTTATTTTCGAAGCCCTCAGTGTTTAATTGCATAACCTTGATATTTTCTTCATCTTTTTCTTTGTTTGGTATGGTGTGAATTTTGTCGTGATGGATGAAGGTATATTTGAGGTATAGATAGATAAAGATATGTGAGGGTATAGATAGATAAAGATATGTGAGGGTAAAAAAGAAGAATGAGTTATGCGAGTGCAACAAAGAGAGGCAATTGAGAGAATGATGAGATGCAAGGAAGGTGTATGAATAAGTTATGAAAAGTATTTGATATGGGAGGCAAGGATATGCGAGAGTGGATATGAGAATGAATGGAATGTAAATGGTATGAATTTATCATTTTTTAGTTATATTCTTAAAATTAAATGCAAGAAATAAAAATTTGAATGAGTGAGCTGGATTGAATGAAAAAAGGAATGCAACACATTGGTATGATGCAAGGCAAGCATATAAATGGATTTTGAAATGTATTTGATTTGATAACAAAGGACGTGCAAGGGTGGAAATAGAAATGAATGGAATCGATAGGGTATGAAGTGATCATTTCTTCGAACAAAGGGTGGAAGAAATGTCTAGTTTTTTATTGGTTATGCTTTTTAAAATCATCATAGGGCTGAGTGTGTCAATACAAACACAGAAAAAAGACTCATATCACATTTCTCACTCTCCTTCGTACTGAACAAGGTGCTGAGATCCTTGAGCTTCCTCGAAATGCGACAAGAGAAGAATAGATATAAAAATATAATGATATTTAAGGATAGAAGAGTCAAAATAGAAGATAAAGTGGAAGTAGTTATGCATATACTATAAAAACAATAAATATGGAAGATCATGAAATTGAAAAAATGCAAATGTTGATGCGTTAGAGAACAATAAATGCATGGAGAGAGAAATACGTAGAGCTATTAACAGATATATGCATGGATGCATCAATAGATGCATGTATACATAGAAAACAGAACTACATGGACAGATGGAGAAATGAATACATGTATACATGGATGCATGCATATTTGCATATAGATACAAATGCATATGTTACATGGAAGGATGTATTCATATACACATGCAAATATGGATGAAGGCATATATGCATATATGCATGTATGGACAATATGCATGAATGTATGTCAACATATAACTTTAAATTTTGTTATATTGGAAAATTAGCATTTATTTGTTTCTATATATCAGAATAGCTTTATAAATCATTATTGTTATAGAAAATAAGTAAAATGTGATCGCATAGATTGATTAAATAAATTTAAGAAAAGGCATAGTTTATAAAACTGGCGAGTAGAGGTACGTAATCCATGAGTGCAAATTAAATGCATTGAAATATCAGGAAAATGCGAACACATAGAGAGGTCAAAATAATTGAAGCAAATGCATTAAATGGCATCTGGTTGGTGGGGAAGGCACTGGAATGGCTTGGTGGCCATGGGTGGCTAGCATACTTTGGCCATTTAATATAGATTTAAGCCAGTTGCAATGCATCGCAGTTGCTTTGTGGACGATGTAGTCTATTGTGCATGCTTGTGTTCTAAGGAAGAGTATTGTATATGCATGCACAAATGCATATGTGTATGTGGTCTATGCACATATGCATAGATGGATGCATAGACACATGTATGCAAACAGAGATAGATATGTTACAGAGAGAGGTGTGCAGATACATGGATGTGTAGAAATATGCCTATATGCATCTGCAGATGGGCAGAGACAAAGACAAATACATGGGTGCATGAGTCCATACATGCATATATACATGTATCCATGCAAGATATCGATAGATGCATATATACATGGATGTTTCCATGCAATTCATAGGTGCATATATGCATAAATCGATGTATACATGTAGCCATAGATACATCTATACATATATAGACAGATGCATGGAGAGATGGCAAGATATATGCATAAATCAATATATGCATGATTGCATCTATGGATACATAGATACATAATGAAACGAAGAAAAAGACACATTTATATATGCATATACGGAAGCATATAAAATTGAAATATGTTTAGCATATTGTAATCAATGAGTATTTAGACTGAACGCCTTGATAGTGGCATGTTAACTATGTCATTGTTATCAAGTTTGTAGTGCTCATTTACTCTTGTAATAATGCATATGTAATTAATTAGGTAGCTGCTAATTAGTCTTTAAATACATAACAATTAAAAGAAAGAAATAATGATAATTATCATTGTGCACATTTCAGCTATTAATCAAAGCCAATTAATAGAGTAGCAATGGAAAAGCATGTGCATGTTAATATGTTAGAGAGCATGTATTTGTGCATAAGTGTATAAGGATGCCATGAGTTGTGATTTCTTCTTGCATGTAGTTGTATTAAACAATTAATAGTAAGTATAGAATGACCCCATCAGGTTAGGAACTGAAAGAAATAAAGGAAAGAAATAATTATAATTATCCTTCTGCAGATTTCACTTATTAATCAAAGCCCATTAACAAAGCAGCAGTGGAAAACCATGTACATGTCAATATGTTAGACAATATGTACTTGTGCATAGGTGCATAAGGATGGTATGTATCTTTAGATTTTAGATTGCATAGGTAACATGTGCTTGATAGTCATCTAGTTAGGGTAGTCAAGACCTAGAAATGAGTTACTTGATACATGAATCCATAGATACATGGATGTGGACATCTATCATGGTATCCATAGATGTGTAGATACATGTATCTATGAATAGATGTATCCATAGATACATCGACACATATATGGATAGATGCATGTATACATATGTACATAGAAGCACAAATACATATATGCGTGGATGCATCTATAGGTAGAAGAATACATAGAAACATAGTTGCATGGATAGATAGATAGATGCATAGTTGGATACATAAATGCTTAAATATGCATGTATGGAAATATCCATGAATTGTGTATGAAGTTGCATAGATACATATATCCATGGGTGCATGTATACATAGATGCATGTATTGCAGTACACATGGATGCATGTATATGTGTATCTCTAGGAAGGATGCATGGATGCATGTAAATAGAAGAATTTTGTCAAATGTCATAGCTATTGTCCTCATAGGAACATATGCAAAAAATGGAAGCATATAAAAGGAAAGTGAACTGTTTGACAAAAGTCGTGGAATAAATGTGGATCCATGATATGTGGTTCGAAAGGGATTATGTAAAAACCCTTTTTTCTATTCTGTTGACTGCATGTGAGCCATGTAAAGACTATATATCTTCAATTGTTGTAGAGCTGTGCCATAGAGAGAGGTTTAGAACCAATGTGTTGTTAACCTATGCTGTAATGAGAAGTTTGGAACAATGTAAACCTAAACTCTACAATTGTAGAAAATTTTTCAAGAAAAGAGTATAGGGTGAGTTTCTAGAATGAACCTTTTTATTTGTTTACAATTGCGAAATGGAAGTAGGGTTTCACAGTGCTTTAAGGCATTATTATAGTTTGATTATAAATTCATATTTTAAACTACTTTTAGTATTATCTATTCAAATTTCTCGTTGAAATGAGAAGGTTTCATCTGTGTTTGATAGGAATTATGTAGAAACCCTCTTGTCCATTTTACTTCATGCATGTGAGCCCTGTAAAGTTTGTATATTTTTTATTACTGCAAAGCGGTCCCATAAAGAGAGCTTTGGAACCAAAATTATGTCAACGTGTGCGATAATGAGAGTTTTCTCCTTGAACCTTGATATATATTCAAAGACTAATTAACAATCCAAATAGTGTCCCCTTTAGTCAGATGCCATTCAATGCATTGAGTTTGCATCAATGAATTATGTACCTTCAGCCACTAGTTTTAATCAAAGTATGCATATGGATTCAGAATCAAAAGCTCTTTCCTGTGAACCCATTTTTTAATTTGCCTATGCATTTGCCCGAAATGCTTTTAACCAACAGCATCGGCCAATCACATTTTAGTATATCACATATTACTTTTTTTTTTGTATAGTTTGAATTTTGAGAGCTATTTTTAATATTGGAAAATTAGCATTTATCTATTTTTTCTATTCGTTCGAGTAGCTTTATAAATCATTTTCGTTTTAAAAATTTGGGAAAATGCGAACGCATAAATTGATTAAATAAATTTAAGCAAAGGCATAGTGTAAAAGTTGGCATCTAGAGGTACGTAATCCATGAATGCAGATTAAATGCATTAAAATATCAGGAAAATGCAAGTGCAATGCATGAATGCAAATTAAATGCATTAAATGGCTTCTGGCTGGAGGTGAATGCGCTGGAATGGCTTGGTGGCCACGCATGGATAGGGTACTTTGGTCATTTAATATAGAGTTAAGCCACTTGCTATGCATCTCTATTACTTTGTGTGTGTTGTTTTTGTGTTTTGTAAGCCTGTGCTCTCTAAACCTAAACTTTGCAATTGCTTTGAGCTTTTTCGCTATGATGAAATCATAAAGGATAAAGGAATTTTTTGAACTATTATAGTTAATGTGCTCATAGGCACATATGAAAATATGGAAGCATACACAAGGGAAGTGAATTGTTCGAAAAAACTCCTCAAAGAAATGTGGTCCCATGGAATGCAATAAGTGTTCATAATGGACACTTTGGTTTTCGCATGTTAACTGTCAGATAATGAAATTTGACATGAACAATAGAACTATTCAACACTGAACTCTATGCCTGTAATAATTATTGCAAAAGCTATAAATGCCATAGATGAAATAATATGAATAAAATTTTAGTTTCTGCTTTTCTTGAAATGCAATGAAAAAACTGCTATAAAGGCATAACACAAGGTTGTGTAACATATTGCTACTCCTATTTCTAATTTCTTTGGACATGAATGCTTTACACATTTGATTGCAATAGTAACATGTCTACGAAAATGGAACAAGAGAGATCATAAATCAGTAGTTTTAAGTCTGAGTATATATGTATCTTGATACATATAAGCTCGATTTGGCATTTACGAAAACAACTGTTATCTACGGTGAAAGAGCTAATTAGTGTTCCTATATGTGATATCCATAGAACAAAATAAATTGCTACAAGGCTAGAGTGGCACATCCATAAATGCATGGACGCATGTATACACAATTGCATACAGGGATACGTAGAAGCTTAGATGAATACATGCATACATGAATATGTGCATATGTGCATATGGACATAGAGGCATATATACATGTAAATATGCATATATGCAGTGAAAGAAACAAATGGATTTCTCTATACAGGGATGTACTTTATACATTAGAATGCGTGATGGAAAAGTCACTATAAAGTACAATGCATAAAAGCAGTGTCAAGACTTGGTTGCATTAACAGCATAAAATGAAAAAAGCTAGAGGAAAATAACTATTTATTGCCTCAAGTAACTTGTTTATGGGTTTGGAGTGTGCAACCATAACAACTTCTACTCAGTCACCATAAACTCTTGAAAACATAACAAACAGAGAGCAAATATTGGAAAAGCTAGAAATGACAGAATGCAAAAGGAAACATTTAAACTATATAGTTTGAATGGCATTATGCATAGAGGGCTAATAATTATTGAACATATATGTCGGATGTACATAGAGAACCACTGTCTTTGTAGGTGCAAAAACAAAATTAGATTTTCAGATGTCCATATTCGAGAAGACTTCAACATAGTAACCTATAAAAGTGTCTAAATGTATAATAGCAATAGAGTATTTTAAAACCAAAGATGTCTTTAACATGTCAAAACCAGTGAAATGTCTTGGAGCATGGAAAGGCGAAAAAGTTAAAGTTTGAACAATGTAAATCTGTACACCTGTATTCCTAGTTTCCTGTAAAGCCAAGAAAATGCTACGTGTTAGAAACATAGTTTGTATGGACGGTGATTTGAGGTGCTGGTTCACAAGAGAAAAAGTTTACATATGAATGAATTTTTTACCTTCTGGTGATGTTTCCTGTCTATTTTCCAATGCAAATGGCTTCAAAAATGGCATTGTTTTGGTCAAGGCTAAAATGTCCTTCAGCGCTAAAGTCTCGTAGGATGAATATCACTGTTGACTTGTCCTTGATATAGTCTTCATAGCCGAGGTTTTGTAGTTTGGGCAATAGATAGTGCATGGTGACCTGGTCAATTGAAGACTGAATTGTTTGATTGTCATAAGTTGTAATGATAGTTTTAAGTTGCAAACAGAATGTATAATTGACTTGTTGGTTGCATTGTTTACAGTGAGCAGTTTTTTCTTGGAGTGTGCCATAAGCAGTGAATTTTCATTTGCATTTTGGACAGCATGCATGAAATGGATTGGAAAATGCATTTGCTACTTTTAGAGTACCAGAAACCTATAGAATATGGTTCAAAATTGTTAGAGGAGACAAAAAATGCAGGTTTGGATGCGATAGTTTAAAAAAAAGTGAATGTCGTTACCTTAAAAGTTGAATGTAGTAGGTTGTTGAGTTTTTCCAAGCTTCTTTTTTCATTCAAGTTATAGATGAATGTTGACCGACATGTGTGAAACATGTTCTTTTGATCTATTTTTCTTACAACATTCTTGAAAAGAATTGCAGGTGTTTTATTTGTATGCAATTGGTCTTCGATTGCAAAGTATTGTTGCTCATATGTTGACCGTAATAGCACCTGCGATTCAATGAGAGAATTAGATTTTGTTACGAAAATTTTTATAGAGACCACTGTGGAACGAGAAAAGGTTGACACTGAAAGAACAGGAAAAAGTTTTGTAGACTGAAATACCTATGCTCTGTCTATGTCAGTGTGGCCATCTTTGATGTCAACTGCAAATTGGGTACCCATTTTCTTGGCACCAACTACTAGCACAGCTATTGTGCCAGCTGGGTACACATTTATAGTTGTTAGCAGTTGGCTGATAGTCATACTTGGAATGAATTTGTACTCTTGACAGAGGCATGGGATGTTTTCAATGGTGCTTATGTCTGTTAAAATAAAAATGCAATCACAGTCACCTCTGTCGTAATCTGTCCTAGGTGCAACTTGGAAATCTGAGATTGAGATAGTTGACCCTGGGATTATTTTAGGCTCATGTTTATACACAAGGTTTCCACTAACATTTAATGTGATTGTCATTTCTGCTTTGTGATCTATTAAATCAGCACGCAACATTTCCCGTGTTTTGTTGGCCTTATCCAATGTTGCTTTGTAGACAACAAGCACATCACCTTGGAAGGTGTCTCTAGCTCTTTTTGCATTTAGTTGTTCGATTGAAACAATCTTAGGTTTCTTGACTCTTGTCCTACAAGGAACAAGGATAATGTCAATTGAATGCTAATTTAATATTAGCAAGCTGGGCAAATGGCGGTACAATGAAGAACCAAGCACTTTACCGTTGTGTTGACTCTTCCTGTACAATTTGCACTTGTTTTTCCTGTCCTTTTCATACATCTTTTGGTGTCCTGTAAAGAATTGGAACAAAGTTATTTGAATATTTGTGATTTAGGTGAATGAGTATGAAGGAATAATACTATGAGTGCTTTACCGTTATGTTGATTCTTCTTGTGTGGTTTGTATTTGCTTTGACTGTCTTTTAGTTTCATCCATAGATATCCTGAAAATAATGGATATAGCATTGAAAAAGGCATTGCAAAGCATAAAAGTGATATAAGGCTATAAGTTCTATAAAGTTGAATTTGTCTATTGGGCAACATGCAATTTTAGGAAAATTGGATTGTGATCAGTCCAATATGCTTCTGATTTATAGATAGAGCATATATTTGTAGTCGTGTTGGACCAAATGTGGTCAATGACTAACTTGCCCATGTTGTGTTGTTGGTCCAACATAAATTGTATATTGTTCTGCTACATATAACTGTGAAGTATTTTTTTGCTTCTGCTTTCTGAAAACATGTTCACATTAAAATCGCCTAAAATGTACAACATGTTTTCTAAATTTGTGGATGCAATAATTATTTGCAAGATTGCGATTACTTCATCTATGGTAGTTGCAGGTCTTGCATAAATATTACAAACATTGAGTTCATTGTTAGATAGCATTACTGTTGATGTGATGGCTTCAATAGTTGATGTTTCATGTTGTTTTGATTTTGACAGGAATAAATGTTTCCTGGTTAAAGTTGATATGCCATGTATGTTATGTACAGAGAAGCTATCAAAATACTGTAGCAAGATATTTAGCTCAAAAGGATGCATATGTGTTTCTTGGAGACACAAGATATCAGATTGCATTATGCCATAGTCATTGACAATGTCTTTTGCATGTGCTTTCAAGCTACGAGTGTTCAATGTACATAGGAGCATATGTGATTTGTTTTTTGAACATGTGCTTTGGTTATCAAATTGCCATTGTGCACATGTCTAGAGACGAGACATTTCTAGTTGTATTTTGTCTTTAACTTTGAAGTTTTTTGCAGTTAAAGGTTGTAACAGAAATAATGATTCTACTGATTTTGTTCGTGATAGAGCTGTATAGGCTAGCCCATGCTGTCTAATGCCTGTGGGATCAAAATCCAAGGCCTCCATTGTTAATCTTTGGGATCGATGTATGGTTTGTGCACATGCTACTTGTATTGGGAATTGTTTTCTAATTGTAATTTTCTTGTTTGTTGTTATTTTATGGATTGGCCTAGCAATGTGTTGTATAGGCACCTAGTCTTTGTCAATGATAGTAGAATAGCATTGTGCTAGTTTTGTACATTGATGATGTCCGATTGATGGGTCATTAAATTTAATCTAGACAATATCAATATTGTTTTGTGCTGTATATGCTTTAAAAATTCCATCTGAACCGTTGACGAGGCCATCTTGAACATTGTAATTGCCTGCATAAAGTTCAACAAGAATGTTTGGTTTCAAGCATATTTGTGATGGAAGTGTCGTTGTGTGACTGTATACTCATATTGCATTAAGGTCCTCCTCAAGTTCATCTATTGCATCTAGCACTATCATTTGGGTTGGAATGATTGATAGCATTTTGTTGTTATGTGCTTGAACATCAATTCTCCTATAGAAAAGGTGTGGAAGCAATGGATCAAATGGTACAGGATGAAAGAAAATTTTGTTGAGATAGTCTATGTCATGAGTTGTCTGAATTCCTAATCATAGTCTATTAAGGATTGAAATAAATATTTCATCTTTTTGTCTCATGGTAGTCACCAATGAATAGCATTTTATGTGGTCTATCCAGAAACTATAAGGCATTAATTCAATTGGAGTAGGCCTATTTTCAAAAACCACAGAGTCAAGGACAGGTTGTGCCTGGTAAAGGTCACCACAAAATATTGTATCAAGGTTTCCAAAGTATGATGTAGGAATTTTCATTATGTCTCGTAGTCTTCTATCAATATACCATAGGAATGTTGAGCCAACTAATGATATCTCGTCTATAAGAAGTATGCGCAATTGATCATAGTGCTTTGACATAGTGTCGAGCACTTCAGTGTTCAGTGGCAGGAATTCTGATGTGTTAAAAGGTATGTGAAATGTTGAATGTAATGTGAATCCCCCTATGTTATATGCTGCTTTACCTGTATATGCAGTTAATAAGCCCTTGGGTTTGTCTGGATTATTGTCAACAAAATTGCTATAGATGCGAATGAGAGCTTGGTAGATGGCCTTTGCTGTAAAAGTCTTTCCTATTCCAGCTCCCCCAGTTAAAAACAAGTGCAATGGCTTTTGTGGACTTTTCATCTTTTTTATGAGAACATCTCTAACAATTGCTTGTTGTTCTTTATTTAACATTCGTCTTAACTTGTAGTATTCATTGTTATCTATAATCTATGGGTGCTTTGCAATTTCAAATCCATTGGAATGCATGGTATTTGGGTTAGAACGACCTATGTTTGGAAGGTCTGTTTGTATGTCATATAGTTCTTTCTAGCGGAAGCTTTGCTTGCATTGGTAGGTCAATGAGCTTTTCATCTTCAAGAGACTGAAGATCATTTATAGCTTTGTCAATGTCACCCCATGTGGAGTTTGTGTTGTGGATGAACTTTGCACTATTTGTTTGAATGGTTTGTCCATGGTACATGTATGCATGTTCCCAAGAGTCAAAGTTTTGTTTGAGTGTATGCTCATTAATGGTAAATGGAACATAGAGAACCAATTGCTCTCTACAATGATTCTCTCTATCAAAGTGTTTGTTGAAATTGATAAACCGTACCACATTTGGTTTGGCCTTTGGTTCAATTGTAGCACCGTATTTGTTGTATCTTGAAACAAATTCTGCAAGACATATGTCCACCATTGTTTCAAGACATTTTAAATAGTAGTCTATAATAGATTTCACAAGAACGTTTTCTGATTCGTCTGGCTCATTGCTCAATTGTTTAACAGATTTTAGTATAAATGTGCGATCATTGTCAGATCGTGTATCAATGAATATACATTTTCTTGAACTGTAGTTTAATGGAAGTGACAAAACAATATGTGCAGCTTGTTGTGATGACATTTTTTGCAAGTTAAGCATGGCATTTCCAAGTTTACTTACCATTCGTATTGCATCAATATTGTCTTGCTTGTGGTCTGTACGTATTCTTTTGAATGCATATGTCATTGACTTGTCTACTTTTGCAATATATGAGCTACAATACATTGCAGCAGCATATGTATTGAGGACAAACTATGCATCTGTATTAGCCTTCCAAAGATCTGGAGTTTTCCTTGAAAAACTATTGTTCCATATTTGTGATGGTTTTCTTTGTAAAAAAAGCGTAGGCATGTTTAATGTTGAGCTCAAAGCTTCAATGTATTCATTGTCAGTTAAGTTTATTTCTTGTAAGAACATTTGAAAAGTGAATGTTTCGTCATAGTTTGCTTTTTGGAGTTTTGAAAAGATGTCAGTGGAATTTGCAGTTATTGCTTCAGTCTTTTGGAGTATTGGTAAAAGTATAGTTGACTTTTGCATTGGTGGGAAAGGAAAATTGTATCTACAAAGTCATTTTCTTGATCTCTTGCATTTCTTTGTATGATGATGTTTGTGTATGCTAAAGCAGGTTCCAAATTTTCAGTGTCGCAAGTAATATACTTATCAACAAAAGCTATGATGTCTGTGTTGTTATCTTCTGTGTAGATTGGTGCATTTTTAACCCATATGAGGAAATGATCATGTTCATTTCCTCGATTTTGGAACTCAGTGACTGAGAAGTAATCAATGACATTTCCAAAGAAAGAGTCATCTGTAAGTATCAATTTTTTTATTGCATTTATTCTATGTTTATAGTAACGTGCACAAGTGATAGGATCTTTCTTGATTAGTTCAAATTTTTCAATGTGTGCTGGGTCATTAGATTCTTGACGGTTTTGTGTTGATTGGTGTAGATTGTGCAGCTCTTGTAATGTTTGAATTAGTGGATCCCAATTTTGCTCAACACTAGTGAAAGTGATGAAAAATGTCGGTGGTCCTAGTTGTCGAATCATAGCAAATACATTTTTCTTAAGTTGTTGTGAATAGTCTGGAGAGATTCTTATTCTTTTGAAATCAACATATCCAATATCTAATTTAAGAATTTTTTCTAGATTTGGTTTGTGTTTAACGTCTTTTACAAATAGCTTTCATCCTTTTAACTGGCCTTTTTGGATTCTTATTGTCATTGTAGACAGTACTTGTTGTATTAGTACCTTAATAGCTTTGAAAAAAATGTTTGTTGTATGATATGAAAATTGTCTTTGTGACTGTAAGAGCTCCTAGTGTACTATTTTCTGATATGTAAAGTTTTTTACAATGTCATTATCACGTGGTTTTCCAAAGAATAAAGTTGGGAAATTCATTTCTTCAGCATACATGTCCTTAAATATTCCAATTGGATACTTGTCCTCTACAGGTGCAATTTCAATAATCTTGTCTTCCATGTTATGTATACTTCTAGACTCAGTAAATCCAAGTATCAATGTTTCTGATGCGTTTTCATTTTCCATTTCACTATCTGATTCTGTTTCACTTGTATTTTGTGGACTATTGTCTTCATTTTCTTGAGTGCATTGGAGAACTTCTTGCCAATCTTGGTTTATGTGGACTTTGTGCATTTTGTATAATGGTCTCCTTGTTAATTGAGTCAAAGCTTGCATGATGACATTTGGGCGCACCATGCCTTTTTGAAATGCATTTTTGTATTGTAAGCACCTTTTCAACGAAACAACAATTGTTTGTGTGTTGTTAATTGATTGTGGTAATTCTCTTTGTACAATGTTCATGTCAACAGGAACATTTATAATAGAACCTGTTAGGCCTATTTGAGACCTTTTGAACCCTAGTTCCCAAATCTGTGCAAATGCAATTCTAAGTGAGACAAGTTGTTCTTCTAGCTGAGTTAAATTTTGCACATAGCACAATGGTCTATTAGTTCTTATTTTCTATGGGGTAGCATACTTTGGAATAGTGGACTGTTTCAATGCAAAGTAGCATACATGGCATATGAAATCTGTGAATGGTAAGGAATCTGATTGTAGTAGCTTACAGTATAGTTCTTTTTGTTTTTCTTTGAATGTCCTAATGTCCTTGTTCAAACGGAGCACTTGGAAAATTGTACATGGGTATTTTGGTGTATCTTGTATTGTTGTTTTATAAATTTCTATTGGTGACAATGTTTTTTTTTTCTTTGGACTGGTAGGTATACTTTCTTTTTGTTTTTCTTTTCTAATCAATTTCTTCAGGTGATTAAGTCTTATTGTTGATTTATGTTTAAAATTGTTTGTTGTGACAAATGGTATCAAATTCTTCTTATTTTTTGGCAAAACATGTGTCTTGTTCAAGTAAGTAATTTTGTATTGTGGACCACTTTTGATCAACTTTTTAAGTTGGAGTAAGCTTGTTGAGCATTGGCGAGTTAGATTTTGGGCTTTGATTCTTAGAAGCGGCTCAAAATGTCCAGCTAGAGGGTTTGTATCATGGAACAGTATAGAGACTGATTTTGTATATCCAAAATCATTGAAATCTAAGTACTTTCTTGATGTTGTCAATGACCAGAGGATTATTTGTATTTTCAACCATTTGGATATTCAGTGAATGCAAAAAAAGTCACCCCACAATCCACATTCACTATGGTCTGTGCATGGTCTTGCAGACAATCGCATTTTGTGGAAGTATGTTTCTTGGTCATGTACTTTGTGCAATGTATATAGAGTATTAGGATTTAGTTCATTGTTATATGATTTAATTGCTTCTTTGTCCTTATTTTGAAGACAAGTTAGGAAATGATCTATAGCTCCATTTCGTAATTGAGTTGAGGTGTACTGATTGTTAAGTAGTACTTGAAGCGAGTCAAACAAACAATCGCCAGCATTGTATGCAAATGTGCTTAATCTACAAAGGCCTTCAGCCCTAAGGACATTGTCAATGTTTGATATTCGAGGATACTTTGTGCACCGTTTTTTAATTTCATGTGAACCTACGGGCTATTTTGAAGTTACGTTTTGTGTTTCAATTTTTAACAATGGTTCAAAGTGTCCACTTAAAGAATTCATGTCATGAAATAGTATAGAGACTGATTTTGTGTAATCAGAACTATTGAACTGTAAGTACCTTTTTGGTGTTGTTCTTGACCAAAGGCATATTTGTATATTCAACCATTTGGATATCCAGCGAATGCAGAATAAGTCACCCCACAATCCACTTTCAGTGCAATCTTCCTGTGGCTTTGCAGATAATCACATTCTGCAGAAATATGTTTGTGGATCATGTACTTTGTGCAATGTATATAGAGTATCAGGGTCTAGTTCATAGTTGTATGATTTTATTGCTTCTTTGTCCTTGTTTTGAAGGCAACTCAAGAAGTAATCTATAGCTTCGTTTCGTAGTTGAATTGATGTGTAGTGATTGTTAAGCAGTAGTTGTAATGAGTCAAACAAACAATCACCAACATTATATGCAAAAGTACTTAATCTGCAAAGCCCCTCGCTCTTAAGCACGTGGTCAATGTTTGATATTTGGGGGCACTTTGTCAATTCATAGGTATCAACGTCTGTCATTTTCTTTGTTTCTTTTTTATCCTAATGTGCTTGAGAATAGCAGATGTTATGTATGAATAGTATCAAATGCTATCATCTAGATTACAAAATCTATAGGTTTTTCCTATGTCGCCTATGTGCTTTTACTCGATAGCATTCTATAGTATTAATCATGTTGTCGAGCATCTTGGAAGATAATAATCTCTATATATGTTGGAAAATGGATCTTGAGTAGTAGCAGAAGCCTACGTGACATATTATACAGCAAACAATTTTTTAGAAGCACAAGGGAAAATAAGTATTAATTCTTCAACCTGACCTTGTCATCCACTGTCCCCCACCAGGATTGTATGTACTTATTCCTGTTACATTAACAAATTGGATAAATGAGTACAATGCATGATGTATACTTTCAATGCCACAAACACAAAACAATATTTTCAGGTAGCTTTGTTTACATGCAAGAAATGGTGGATAAGAATCTTTTTTGCTCACATTTTCAATCTCAAGCTATGGTATTTAAATGTTTTGTGTAATTGGATTCCTTTATTTCTATGTACTTCTAAGTGACTGATTTTCTCAAAGAGAAAATGATTTTAAAAGCTATTCACATAAACATGAACTAAGTGGCATGTAGAGAATAGTTTCATAAATCATTTCTATTTTAAAAAATTCAGGGAAATGCAAATGCATTGATTGATCAAAGAAGATCTATGACTTTTCTTATTTGTGGGAATAGCTTTAAAAATCATTTGAGTTTTAAAAATTTGAGGAAAATGCAAAGGCATAGGTTCATTGAGCAAAAGTGAAGGCATAGATCGATTAAATAATAAAAAAAAGAGATTAAAACTCACAGGTGCAGGCACACAGTGCATAAATGCAAAGTAAATGCATTAAATAGCATGTGGCTGGATGAGAAACTGTTGGAATGGCTTGGTGGACATTTATAGCCAGGTTGCTTTGTTCATTTGTTATAGACTTAAGTCACTTGTTAAGCATGACTATTACTTTGCGCAAATTGTTTTTCTATTCTACAAGTCTTTGTTCTAGGAGAGTTTACAGTGATTGAGTAGACTTTGTTATAGTTACAGTGTCCAGAACCAGAAATGAGTTACTTGAGGCAATAAATAGTTTCTTTCATCAGTTTTCTCTTACTTTAGAGGTTTAAAGCACATAGTGAAATTGGCAATGTGAGCAAAAAAAAATTGTGGTTAATGTCATTTTGCATGTAAACAAGACCATGGAAAAATATTGCATCATGTCTATGAGTAACGTAGTACATCATTCATTGTACTCATGTGCCATGTCAGCTTTTGAAATTAACTTTGTGGTCTTTTTTTGCAATACAAGAAGATTAAACATGCGTTCACTTGCACAGTGCATAGCAACTTGCCACAGATATAAGTAGTCTTATGAACAAAATTTCCTTAAATGCATGTAGGTAAAAACTAGTTGACATAAAACAAAGACTTATGACTTTATAGGCTATTTGAAACTGCAAACAAGGTTTAAAAATTGCATTCTAGTAGTTCATTCTATTCTATGGATATTGTATAGAGGAAGTATAACTAGTTAACACATAAGCAAAACTTGTTCTATTTTTCAAAGACAAATTACTATTGCAATTGTGGAAAATGCATTTTCCTATTTCTATATGTGCATGCAGCCTTTTAAATCATTTGTGTTCAAAGAAATGAGGAATACATGATGACAAAATGAAAACATGAAAAAGAACTTTATGCAGTCATTATATTGAAGAATTTCAATTGCATTTCAAGAAAAGTAGAAAGACAATTTGGAGAGCTGACCTTGCAATCTGCTATTGAATGATCAAGTATACTTGTAGCAATGTACAAATTATGGTTGTTATTATAGGCACAAGTAATTTTTCCTAGTACAATGACAAAATTGAGAAGTGAGCAAACTGTAAAAACATATACTATTTCATCTACAACCATGGGAAATCTTCCTAGAAGCACATATTTGGAAAACTCTACATTGTTTTTTTTTTTTAAAAAGAAGGTTAATATGCTACCCTCATGTTGCAGTTTGTGCGTGATTGTTTAAATACAGTTGAAAGCACTGATCCCTGTTACAAGGACAATTTAGAAAAATAAGTACAGTGAGTGACATATACTATGTTATTCATAAAAACAAAACAGAATTCTTATGTAGATTCATTTCGACGAGAAAGAACCTAAGTAAGAACTTTTGTTTCTTATAATGCAAATTGCATTTTATAATTTTAAAATACTTATTGTTATTTGTGTACCCTATAATATAGAACATATTTTGCATATGCATGCATTAGTGTAATTTTGTTATTGCAATGGTGGCATAAGCTCTTTAAGAGCAATCAATGGAATAGATGCCATATTTGCTTAAGCGTTTGAAGAAGTGTAAATAGGCCATGGAAACCTGTCAATACTAAGCCAAAAAACAACACAGACCTGTGCTAGCACTGTTAAGTTCTGATAAAAACAATTTATAGCTATTGTTTAATGCTAGACTAGCTATCACTTAATAGTGAAAGCCAGATAAATATTGATTTTCTAACTAAATGGGGTCATTTCATTTCCATTTGCATAAGTTTATTTTGTACCATTATGTAGCATTTACTATTACTTGTGCAATCAAGCCACATGCAAGTAGAATTCATAACTCATGGCATTTAGATACACTCAAGGAGAAATACAAACCAAGGTTGTTGGCATCCTGATAAGAAAGATGATGACATACATCCAATTAATGTATGCCACAACATCTTATTCAATGAAGATGATTTGGATAGGGACGTTACAAATGAGAATCCTTATTGGTGTGTGAGTAATCCTCTTTTTCAAGACTTCTCAAGGAAATTGCATGCGAATACTATCAGTGAACAGGTGGAATCAGATTTATTAATTGACTTTGATTGATGGGTCAAATGTGCACAAGGATAGTTATAATTATTTCTTTGTTTTAATTATTATGTATGTAAATACTATTTAGCAGTTACCTAATTAATTAGATATGAAATGATAGAAGGGAAAAGAAGATTAATTAATCAAGATAATTTGATTCATTAATTAATAAGGTCAATTATCATGTAAAAGTACATAAATTAGAAGTTTCGAAAAAATCCTCTTTCCTTTATGCTTTAATGACAACGAGAAAGCTGAAAGCAATTGTGGAGTTTAGGCTTATATCTATAAATTGCATTTGCCTAACAGTCTGCAAAGCCTTCTCAACACATTGTCCACATATTGTTCGAAAGGTCCCATTATGGCACATGCTAATAGCACAGTGGCTCTAAAGTTTGCACTATGGAATAGTTCTGCAGTAATTGAAGATATGTAATCTTTAGAGGACTCATAAGCACCAAGTTATTGTTAAGCTCCCATATTGTACATTGGAGAAAAGACAATTGTTCATCCAAGGAACTAGTCTATGAAGATTAGCGTAGGCTGAGCACTGTGAAACCCAATCTGCCTATGGACTCTAAAATAAAAGAAAACTGATGAAAATAACTATTTATTTCCTGAAGTAACTTGTCTACGACTGTCCTTTTTGGAACCATGACAACCTTTGCCATGTCACTGTAAACACTTTCCTAGAAAAGACATATAGACACACACATATATATATACATATGTATATATATGTACAGATACATCCATGTAGACACACATAAATGCATGTATGGACGTAAACATATATGCATGCATGCATATACACATAGATGCATCTATACACACATACATATATGCATAAATACATATATGCATAGATATATCTAGAGACATATGCATACATGCATATATGCATCTACAAATTTTTACATAGATATGCACATAGATAAATGCATATGTACATAGAGACATGCATACATACATACATGCACCGACACATCAGGCACAAAGTGATAGTGATAGTCCAACTAAAGCACTATGAAACACAGCTTCATTATGCACTTTCATGGAAAGAAACTATGGAAAATAACAAATTATCACCTCAAGTAACTCGTTTCTGGGTCTGGACTCTGCAACTATAACATCTCTTGCTCAGTCGCTACAAACTCTTCCTCAGAACACATGCTTACAGAAGACAAAAGCAACACACACAAAGTAATAGAGATGCATAGCAAGTGGCTTAACTCTATATTAAATGACCAAAGCACCCTGGCCACGCATGGCCACTAAGCCATTCTAGCGCCTTCACCTCGAACCAGATGCCATTCAATGCATTTAATTTGTATCCATGCAGTACGTACGTCTACTAGCCAGTTTTATAAACTATGCCTTTGCTTAAATTTATTTAATCAATTTATGCGCTCTCATTTTCCTGATATTTTAATGCATTTAATCTACATTCATGGATTATGTACCTCTAGCCACCAGTTTTAAAACTATGCCTTTGCTTAAATTTATTTAATCAATCTATGCGTTCGCATTTTCCCAAATTTTCAAAACAAAAATGATTTATAAAGCTACTCAAACGAATAGGAAAATAGATAAATGCTAATTTTCCAATATAAAAAATAGCTCTCCAAATTCAAACTATACAAAAAAATAAGTAATATGTTAAATGTCGAAATGTGATTGCCCAATGCTGCCAGTTAAAAGCATTCCATCCGAATGCATGAGTATTCCTGCCTTGACGCTAGGAACCAATAAAATTCAGACTATACAAAACAGTTTATCCAAGTGAGTGCTATTAGGTTTGTTATCTTCAATTTCAAACTCCTTTGACTTTAATGCATTTTATTTGATGGTAGGATATGGAAATTCTTTTTTATTGAGAGTTCGGAACAATATGAAAAATCTTTTTGATATATTGTGTTTAGCACATTGCAACAGCAAATAGATACAAAGACTGTGCGAGCCTTCTTTTAGAGTTTGGAGTAGAAGTAAACAGCATAGGTACCCTTGAATACTTGTTTGTGTTCTCATTCTACAAGAGCATTGTAGAGTTCTGAATGTTGTTTTTAGTTGCTTGTTATTCAGTATGCTGTAAAAGTGGGGTAAAAAAACTGAAAAATCATGATGAATTAGAAATCTCAACAATCCATTGTTTTTTCTATTTTCCAAATTCCTGATTGTTTCATTTAACAAAATAAAGTTGTTGACCGGATTCTGTTAAACTAAAACAGATGGAGGAGGAAGTGTGTCTCTGTCGAAAGCAGTTCTTGGGTGATATGAATTGATAGAAAAATTACCAGATACCCTTTTTGCATTACTGTACGTGTATTTTGCAAAAGTAATCTGATAAAAAATCAATGTTCATACAAGCTTTTTCACAGATTATTGGAGTTTAAACTATTACTTGTTTATGCTACATGTCATTGTATTTCATAGCTTATGTTTCCTATGCATTCCTTGTTTCCAATTCCTGGACCTTGTCTATATTTCCACATTGTGAATATATGTCTACGATAGCATTTTCAACTATTATATCTACCTATAAGCCAATACGTAACTACTGGGGATAAATAAGTGTGGGCAATATTATAGAGACAAACATATTTCAAGTGCCTTAAATTCATTGTCATCTTAGAAATAGGTTTTTACTTTTTTGTGATATCTACCAGTAGCAAGGGAGCAATGAAGGACCTGGCTAACAATTGCATCTTATGTTTTTATTCCCTCTTGTTTGGAGTAAGAATCTCCATTTGTGGTATAATCATATAGTTTGTTTGGCTATAACTTGGAAAACAAGGGCTTGATTGCATTGCACAGTTATAAATTTGTTTTTAATACATTATGGTTGTACTTGATCTTATTAAGGTGGCAGAACATGGTAAGTAATCCAACAAAAGGATGTGTAATTTTAGTCATTTGCCATATGTAGACAAGTTTTGATGGTAAAAAGGTAGACAACAATAATATAGTGTGGAATACGGTGGAGGCTTATGCAAAGATGAAAAAAGTCAGCTCTTCTGGCAATTTGTCAAGACTCTCTAAGTTAATACAGTTACTCTAGGTATATGTGGGGTATACATACGATGATTGAAAAGAAGCTCTATCTGTAGCAATATAAGACAAAGAGAGATATTATTTTTTTAATGATTTGTGTATTTTGATTCAAAGTTTTCTAATATACATGTTATTATAAGTCATGCATTTGAAAACGATGTTACTCCATATACAAATAAATTTAAGCAAAGGCATAGATTTGAAAACTGACAGCTTTTATCTATACAAAGGGGACATTTACAGTGACAGAGAAAAAGCTCCTGTGCTCATTGAATGAACACCAAGAGACGAGTTACTCAAGGTAACAAATTGCTACTTTTATTTATTTTGCTTCATTTTATCCTAGAAATGCAAGTTGGGTTTCACAATGCATCAAAACACATTTGTGCAAACAACTCCCAAAATTATAATTGCAATGGATGACAGTGATAGTGTAATGGATACTAATAGTCAAAACACTGAAAAACACCAGCAAGTATTTTTTTAGATTCAATAGAAACAAGTATTAATTGAAAATAGATTAACCTAGTAGACTATTTATCATAGGTTCTTGAATTCCAAATGTTCAAGTGTGAGCATGGTTCTCTACAGGCTTTCACTATGCATTTTAACTATATTGTTGTTTTGCATCGAGCCTAAAGAACCACTGTAAGTATGGTTTCCAAATAGATTTAAATCAATCAATTTAAATCAAGAAAGGTTTCCAATTACACTTAATACTTGAACCATAAAGCATCATTGCTTCAAGCTATAGCAAAAGTGCAGACAAGCACACAAAAGAAAATTCAACTATGACATCATCTAACAAGGATTTTTTTGCTATTACTATGATTAACTATTGAACTCAATTGGCTCATCAGTCAAACAGCTTGATTGATCACTGACCTAACTTGTTTGAAAGCTATCTTGTTAAGCTAATTAGTTAATTTCATTAATGAGTAAAAGATATAATTGACATAATTTGCATGAGTCAAGTGTAAGATTGACTTATTTGTTAATTGACTTTGATTAATGTATCAGAGACAGATGAGACAAACTAAATTGTCATGAGTGAAATGTGAGATGGACTTATTAGCTGATACACCACATATACTATCACATTTGAGCTTTCATGAAATAATAGCGAAAGCAATAGAATAAACAGATGGCTTGAACATAGACAAAGGAATACAATTAATATGGACAGCTATAGCTTGTTGAATATTTGTAGCACAAGAAACACAAAGGAAGATGTCGATGAAGGTTTTGCAATTTCGGTTTGCACCTAGCAATTGCATTTGCTTCCTTGTCTATAAAGCCTTTTCAAGAAATTCTTTTTTTGCATATGAATGGCCATGATTGGTTTAATTGATTTGGTGAATAAAGATGATTTATAATTAACTATAATTAACTATTCAAGAAAACTGATCTATCAATGAACTAGTTTCATTGATTGGTCAAGTAACTTGATTCACAGTTAACTTGATCAGCTATTTAGTTAATTTGCTTGAAAGTTTGCAAAAATCTTTTTCGACAAATAATTCTCTGCATAACTTGCAATCATTACACACCAAGAGCCAACATTTCTTCGAGGAATTTTGTCAAATAGTTTACATGTTTTTCTTGTGCTTCCATATTTTGTATGCATATTCATGACAGCATTTCAAACCATAATATCTGTCAGAAATCTATGTCTTATCATGCTTAGATGAATGTACATATCCTGTTCTAAAGCTCCTATTTTATTAAAAGCAGGAAAAATGGTCAGAAAGATTGTGTATCTGTGAATGTGAATAGGCAAGATTGATTTAACTGATTTGGAGGATAAAGATGACTAATAATTAACTATGACTAACCACTCAACACAATTAATTCATCAGCCAATTAGCTTGATTGATCATTGAATTAACTTGTTTGGAAGCTATCATGTTAAGCCAATTAGCTAATACGCCACATACAATATGACATTTGAGATTCAAATAAGTCTCATGGACACAAATCTGCTATCATGTTAAAGCCACGTAAACATTGATGTTCCAATTCCATGGGGTCATTCTATTTCCATTTGCCCAAGTTCATTTCATTCCATTATCTAGCACAAATTATTAAATGTTTAAACCAGCTACATGCAAACATAAATCACAATTCATAGCATCCATATACACCTATGCACAAGTACATGTTATCCAACATATTAACACACACATGGTTTTCTAGTGCTAGTTTGTTAACTGCCTTTGATCAATAGTTCAAATGTACACAAGGATAATTGTAATTATTTCTTTGTTTTAATTATTATGTACTTAAAGACTAATTAGCAGCTACCTAATTATTTAACTATCCTTGTACACATTTGACCCATCAATCATAGTCAATCAATAAATCTGATTCCACCTGTTTTCTAATAGTATTGGCATGCAATTTTCTTGACAAGTCTTCAAAAAGAGCATTAGCCACACACCAATAAGGATTCTCATTTGTAACCTCCCTATCCAAATCATCGTCATTCAATAAGATGTTGCGACATACATTAATTGGATGTATCTCATCATCTTTCTTATCAGGATGCCAACAACCTTGATTTGTATTTGTCCTTGAGTGTATCTAGATGCCATGAATTATGAATTCTACTTGCATGTGGCTTGGATGTACAAGTAATAGTAAGCACTACATAATGGTAGAAATCACAACTCATAGCATCCATATACACCTATGCACAAATACATGTTATCCAACACATTAACACACACATGGTTTTCTAGTGCTAGTTTGTTAATTGCCTTTGATTAATAGTTCAAATGTACACAAGGATAATTGTAATTATTTCTTTCTTTTAACTACTATGTACTCAAAGGCTATTTTGCATCAATGAATTATGTACCTTCAGCCACTAGTTTTAATCAAAGTATGCATATGGATTCAGAATCAAACTCTCAAAATAAAAAAGACTATGTTTAAATTATAAAGTGCAATCAGCCACCAAAGAAATTGATTGGATAATAATTGCATTTTTGATGTCATGTTATTGCAACAAAGATCTACTTTTGAACCCCAATTGCTTAATTTTTATGAACCATATAGCATATGCCACTCACAATACCCATTTGTAAAGACTGTCCTTGTAACAAAAAGCAATGATATGACTACAAGTACAATCAATATAGTGAGAATCTTGAATTAACCTTTTTTTTTGTCTACTCTATGCAATTGTAAACAAAGGAGAAGGTTCATTCTAGAAACTCACCCTGTACTCTTTTCTTGAAGAATTTGCTACAGATGGATCGCTACACCACCTCTCTTCTTCCACTCAAAAGCATTGCACCATGTAATAAGCTTTGATTAGAAAATGAAGACCATTTGTTTGTTTTTCTAAAAGAATAGCAATAAAGATCAAGGAAATGACCAAAATGCAAACAACTCCCAAAATTACAATTGCAACATATAATACTCCTACTGCGATGGATACTAATAGCCAAAACCATTAAAACACTAGCAAGCATTTTTTAGATTCAAGAGACACAAGTATAAATGTAAATCAGATTAACTACACAAACTAGTTGCCATAGGTTCTTGTACCACAAATCTTCTAGCAATGAATTTAACTGCTCTTTTGCACGAAGTCTAAAATTATTTTATCAAGCAATATTACTTGACTGCTCTACGGAAACATTGCAATTTGAATTCTAAAACATATTTGACATAGTTTTTTATAACCCCAAGATACAATTTTCTAACTTCCTAAGCATTCAGTCTAAGTTTTCCAATTACAAAATCTCAAATTGTTGTTTGCTTCGTATGTTTGTTCCTTGAATTTGGTCACCAGGTAAAATGTACACAAGGATAATTGTAATTTTTTCTTTCTCTTAATTACTATGTATTTAAAGACTAATTAACAACTACCTAATTAATTAGTTATCTTATGATACAAGGATAAATGACAAATATGGAATTGACTACTTTAACATGACTGAAATGTCACATGGACCTATTAGCTGACACGCTACATATACTATGACTTTTGAGTGCTTAATCCATCTACATGCAAGTACAAATCACAACCCATAATTAAAATGTCCACAAGGAGATTTATAATTATTTATTTCTTTTTATTGTTATGTATTTAAAGACTAATTAACAGCCACCTAATTAATTAGATATCAGATGAAAGAAGAGTAAATGAGAGCTACCAACTCCATAAAAATGCCAAACTTAACATGTGAAAGTCAAGGTGTCCAGATTTAATACTCATTGCATTCCTCGGAAGCCCATTTTCTTGAGGAGTTATGTAAAACAGTTCACTTGCCTTATAAATGCTTTCGTATTTTACATGTCTACCTATGAGAATAGTAACCACGACATCTGACAAAATTTAAATGCTTGCTGGCAGAAAATAGGTTTCTACTGCATTCTTTTCTCTATCTTTGTGCAAATGAAAATTTGTATTCTGCTATGGTAAATTCTCTAGTGCATTAGGTACTTTAAAGCGCAATTTTTTGGATGTTACTCTTGTTCCTGGTTTGATTCTTTTTGGGGGTTATAACTACCTACTGTTGTATTAGTTTCCCATTTTTTCTTCTACATATGCATGAATATATAAACAACTAATCATATATAATAGTTTTTCTTTCACGAGTTTTGTCAAACAGTTCACCTGTTTTCTATATGCTCCCATTATTTGCATTTATGCCTACGAGGACAATAACCACGACTTTTAACAAAATCCCTCTATCCTTTATGCTTTGATGACAACGAAAAAGCTCAAAGCAACACACTATCGACTCATTGTTCAAAAGCTCTCATTATCGCACACGTTGACATAATTTTGGTTCCAAAGTACTCTTTATGGGACCGCTTTGCAGTAATCAAAAATATAAAAAATTTATAGGGCTCACATGCATGAAGTAAAATGGACAAGAGGGTTTCTACATAATTCCTATCAAATGCAGATATTTTTTCTTCTACAAATGCATGAATATATAAACAACTAATCATATATAATAGTTTTTCTTTCATGAGTTTTGTCAGACAATTCACCTGTTTTCTGTATGCTCCCATTGTTTGCATTTATGCCTATGAGGACAATAACCACGAATTTTAACAAAATCCCTCTATCCTTTATGCTTTGATGACAACGGAAAAGCTCAAAACAACACACTGTCGACTCATTGTTCGAAAGCTCTCATTATCGCACACATTGATATAATTTTGGTTCCAAAGCCCTCTTTATGGGACCGCTTTGCAGTAATAAAAAATATACAAACTTTACAAGGCTCACATGCATGAAGTAAATGGACAAGAGGGTTTCTACATAATTCCTATCAAATGCAGATGAAACCTTCGCATTTCAACAAGAAATTCGAATAGATAATACTAAAAGTAGTTTAAAATACGAATTTATAATCAAAGCATAAGAATGCCTTAAAGCACTATGAAACCCTGCTTGCATTTCTCGTATCAAATAGAAGAAAACAACAAAAAGTTACCTCTTTTGACCTCAAGCAATTCATCTCTCGCTGTCTAGTGTGCAACTCTGCAACTACAAAATCCCCTGCTTGGCCACACAATAGAGCACTATGAAATACAGCTTCGTTATGCACTTTAATGTAACGAAACTCTGAAAATTAACAAATTATCACCTCAAGTAACTCATTTTTGGGTCTCAACTCTGCAACTATAACATCTCCTGCTCAGTCGCTACAAACTCTTCCTTAGAACACGCACTTACAGAACACAAAAACAACACACGCAAAGTAATAGAGATGCATAGCAAGTGGCTTAACTCTATATTAAATGACCAAAGTACCCTGGCCACGCGTGGCCACCAAGCCATTCCAGCGCCTTCACCTCGAGCCAGATGCCATTTAATGCATTTAATTTGTATTCATGCATTGCGTACGTCTACCCGCTAGTTTTATAAACTATTCCTTTGCTTAAATTTATTTAATCAATTTATGCGCTCACATTTACCTGATATTTTAATGCATTTAATCTGCATTCATGGATTACATACCTCTAGCCGCCAACTTTTAAACTATGCCTTTGCTTAAATTTATTTAATCAATTTATGCATTCGCATTTTCCCGAATTTTTAAAATGAAAATGATTTATAAAGCTACTCGGACGAATAGAAAAATAGATAAATGCTAATTTTCCAATATATAAAATAGCTCTCCAAATTCAAACTATACAAAAAAATAAGTAATATGTTAAATTGCGAAATGTGATTGGCCGATGCTGCCGATTAAAAGCATTCCGGGAGAATGCATAAGTATTCCTGCCTAGCGGCAGGAACTAATAAATAATCATTTTAGATTATTTATTTATGGAGAAAGGGAAAATGAATATTTAATTTAGAATTTATTATGAAACTATTTAAATTAAATATAGAGGAAAGTGAAGAAAAAGGAATTAAATAATTAAGTCAAATTAATTATTTAATAGAGGGAAGGTGGTAAGAGGGCGTTAATTTTAATAATTATTTAACTATAGAAGAACGAAAAGGATTAATGAATAGATAAATAATTAGGAATAATTATTTAAATATAGACGAATAATGAAGATAAAATAATTAAATATATAATAATTTATTTAATTATAGAAGGAAAGAGTGTTAGTGATGCAATTAAATAAATAATTTAATTGATTAGAGGAGAATAAAGATCAAGAAATGAATTAATCAAATAATTAAAATTGTTTAATTAATAGAGCTTGAATGTGATCAAAGATAATAATTAAATAAATAAAATTACTTAATTATGTCAAGAAGAAGACCAAGAAGATGGAAAAATGATGCTCGCAGACCAAGACATTTTTCAGTGTCTACAAAGAACACAACGATCACTATACAAGTTTTTTAGCAAGAACTCCACAACTGTTAGGGTAAAACGATGGTTGAGGTTGGTCATGATTTTGGACATTTAAATAAAAAAGGTAAGAAGGATGGCAGTCCTACTCTGCCCAATGTTGAGGAGATACATCCTATATTCAAGGGTCCCCTAACCTTTGATGAGAAACTCCACTTCTTGGCTAAGGAGTGGTAGGCCATTAGTGGCCTCAAACTTCGGGGAAACTAGTAGTTGGTCTAGTTCCCCATTAATTTTTTCCCTATGCTCTATATTTTGTTTTCTTGTTGATCATCTGCTAGTTATTTTTTATCTTTCTAGGTGTCTCACTTCTCGTGAGCCCCCTCATTGGGCCTCTATGTCCACTTTTTAATGGGTCCTATCTTTAATCTAATCAAAGCTAAACTACAACATCTCCTCTTTCATTCAACTATAAATAATAAAATTGCAATATATATTAGTCTCCATTAAACGAATCACAACAAGCATAAATAATGCAAAATTATAGATAATACATTATGCTATTTTCCATGCATAATAGTAAATAATGATACACACTTTTCACATGTTCAAATAATTCACATTCCTTTGGTATTTTTCTTCAAATATAACTAAAATATATTCCTCCCTAGCAACTATGCCTTATTTTGCAAGATCTTGCATTCATATTTCATAAATGTTAGAGATTAGAATGAAAAACTGATGCATTCTATAAATAAACCCTCAATTATTTTTCTTCCCTACCACTTCATATCTTTACAAGTAGATTTTAAGTATTCTTACATAGTTTTCATGATAGGAAAAACTGAATTCATAGTGTCATTATCTATTGGCAACCAAAAACTCTTCTGTAGATTTCAATGTACCCTCACATTTACACCCCCATTCTCACTTCTTGTCACACTCCTTCCATCACCAGTTGAAATCCCAAGGACATTATGAGCTCTGATACCATATGAAGGGAGAAGTCTTTAATAATTCATTGATGAATAGTGATAGGTATAAATAGCAGAGAGATACAATTGAAAATAGTTGAAGAACTTCATATATTACACCAAAACCACTCTACTAGTAATTTCTATGTAAAAGTGGTAGAAAATGATGGATAATGTAATAATCAACTAATTTTTATGCTAACACTAACATCCTAAAAATTATATGGATTTTGAAGAGCATCTATGGTACACAAGTGTACCATAGATTTTTGGCACCCTAATCCTTTCTAATGCTTCTAAGGTTTTTCACCTAAAAGGAGAAAGATGGGCCAAAAATGCTTATGTTGCATTCAAATTCAATGCAATATGGATGGAATATGCATGCAATGTACCTAGATGCAATGCTTGAATGCAAGAAACTAATAAGATTGATTAATTAATTAATGGAAACTAAAGGAAAACAACTTGTTTGAAAAGACATTGTGCAATACAAGAACATTTGGAAATGAACAAAAAATTGTAATGGAAATGAACCAAACTGAAAGTGTGCACCTGAAATGTGAATGGAGACTAGAAATGACATTTGGAATGCTTCTAATGCTTATTTTTAGGCCTGGTGGGACTCATTCGCCATTCTGGGTGAATCAATCCTAGTTCTGCAAAATTGTGTTAGAACCTATTTCTGACAAAAGGGTATCTAAAAATGCAAAATTGACCTCGAAGTGGGACTCATTCACCACCCATGGAAATCGAGTCCAATATTTAGTTTCTGAATATTCAAGAGTAGAATTCGGGGCTTTCGGACTACACTTTGATTCTCTACAGGTATCCACTTCCAAAATTCTAATTTCTAAACCAGAAAATGAGTTTTTGTTGATATTTTGACTTTTTGAATGAAGATAAGACTTAAGCAATTTCACAACTTGATCTTCAATAATTTTCAAGCTTCCAAGAAGTCTAAAATTTTCACACACACAAGGAAAGAGAGAGAAATGTTGAATGTTAGGGCATGGGGGTTTTCCCTGGTCAAACCCCTTTTAGGTAATTAAACCAAAATGATGAAAGAATGTAATGAAACATGCAACAATGGAGTTGATTACCTTTCCATGATGTTTGATCTTGAAATTCTGCAACAAAACATGAAGAATTTGTACTTGAATGTCTGAAAATTGATATCTTGGTGACTTGAAATGATAAAACCCTAAGTTGCTTGACTTGAGATGGAAGATTGGTGGATGAATAAATGACAAGAGATGTGAATTTGGCTTAAAATTCTTATATTTATAGGAATTTCACCTTATTTTCCCATTAATACCTCATCACAAGCCGATATGAAGTAAGATTAAACTTAAATTTCACTTTTTTTCCCGCTTAAAGGTCAAAATTGGGCCAAATGGAACTAATTCGCCACCCAAGGCTAATGGGTCCCTCCTGGATAGGACTGATTCATCATGGATGATGAATGGGTCCCACAAGGGCCATTTTGACAGCTAGGAAGCTAGGAGATAAGGAAATAAGGTTTAAATTGCAACTTTTTTAGTTATTTGATCAATTTAAGCCTCAAGATGCACAATATGGGTTAATAGGGGCCTATTAATAATGATGTAAAGGTCAATTAGGGATTGGTACACAAAATTCAATGTGAAAGCATGATTAAATACACTTTACAACACTAAAATGAGGTCCACATAGCCTAGGAAGGCATAAGAACCAATGTGAATGTGCAAGACACATTACAAAACTAGTTTATCAGTAAGTTTATATCAGAGCCCAAGTTCTAATACTGGGTACTATGGTTTCACATGAGCCCACTAGCCCGCCCTTGTTGTTTGTACTCTTATGTGTGTATTCCTTTCTTTGTTTTCCTTGACTTTACTGAGTGGTTTGTGTTTAGGGAAAACTAGGTTGACCCTAGAGGTAGATAAGATATGTTCTTCTTCTCTCCTATTCTTCCTATTATAGATGACTAAATAGTTGTTAATTATGTTAGGAATGGATATGGGATTCTCTATCTTAAGTATGCATTTATGACATGGAGTGGTGTGGGAGTTTAACCACTCCCTTGTATAAAAGATAAATCCTTTTCTATTCTGAATAGTGAAATATGGATTTGTGTTGGGTGTATTGCAATTTTATTTAGTATGGATCAAGGTGTTTAGGATTTTAAAGCTTGTTGATGTGATCATTGAATTGGAATGGAAAATGTTCTTTTTCCTTCTCTCTCTTCCTTGTCATGAGATGAAGGTAATCTAGAAGATTCTTACCAAGAGTAATTATTCTTGATCATTAAGCATAAATTTCATAAATTTTCCTTGGTAAAAAGAATGTGAGTTAGAATAAGTCTTGGGTGAAAAGCTTCATTTGCATTATGTATAGATGCATAAGTAGACATTGTAAAATCATCTTAGAAATGTCATAGTAAGTAATCCTGAATGTCCTATTTAATGCAATGATAGTGGTTTAATATATTTGATGCACGGAAGGTAATGATTTTGTATTAAGCTATCCTCTCATGATCTGGTGTAATTTCTATGTGCCTAAATTCATGGAAAAATTGATGAAATTATTGGGGTGGAATAGAGATGTTAGAATGGTTCAATCCAATATGGTTAATGATTTAATTCTTCCTTAATTAGAATATGGAAAAGTAAATGCATTTGATGAATTAGTTATAACATGGAAGTGGTATAGTTGTTGGGATAAGTTTCTATTATGTGCTACTTGTGATGAATAATTATGATTTTATATATGAAAGAAAATGAGTCTAATATGTTTGTCCTTAAGTATATGTAGTGGTAGCTAGTTTTAATATTGAGGAAGTGAATGTGAATTTGTTAAGTGGAGTCGTTAAGTGATCACGAAGATCTTGAAATTTACATTTAGCATCATGCGATATATGGAAAAGAGGGACGTGAAAGAAAAGCTAATGATGGGTTATGGATACATGTGATGATATGAATCACATGGATTATGGAAGTAAATGTACTTATGGAATTGTGTATATAGTTGAACCCCCTATAAATGTGAGAAACCAGTAATTGTGCATTGGTTGAGTGTTGTGATTACCCCATACTTGCTTTGTGGGCCCATAACCCACAGGTCAAAGGATGGTGATAGGGTGTACCCATCCATTCAGAATATGTTGTATTTGGTGTGGGATTAACCATACCATTATGTGTGTTTGTATGTTTTTTACCTGATTGAGGGCCAACCCACATGTGGTTGAAAATCTATATATATAAGAGTAGCCAAAAGGTAGTTTCTTAGATTCTTTTCTTTTGGTTCTCTAGCCCCTCAATCCGTAAAGGGGTAGTAGCTGCCACAAGTTACTTGGGCGGAGTGCGCAGCATACGCACATTGCGACGCAGAGCGGTCTTAGCTCAATCGATCCCAAGGAAACCTACTCACTACTTCCCCTTACGATGGATCAGGGTACTTGATCCATATGTGCTAGCCTAAACCCCACAGTTTTGAGTACAACAACATTGGATTGTTGTTTATGCCTAGCCGTCCATAGGGACATTGAGCTGGCATTAGCGAGTCAACCTCGTCTGTATGAGAGGTGAAGCTTGAGTAGCCCCATGTTGATATGCTCATATAGGTATTCTATACACCATATCCGCACATGTTCTGACATGATGCAACGAATACGATGCCACACCCCATTGATGTTCTGACACAGTGTTGGTGATGATGTCGTGTTGTTGATGGTAGCGAGCTGGGCTCGAGGACATGATGCCACGTGCATAGACATGTGAAGGTGCACTATGAGATTGTGTTATGATAGCCTACTTGTGTGATGAGCGTAATGGGGGCCTCACACACTTGTAGAGGGATACTCATGTTTGCTTTTGATAGTGTTTGGGTCGGTTAGCATATGAGTAAGTCCTAGCCATGTATACCTCTGGCGACGGTGAGTACCTACATGTGCCTTCTCCATGAGGTATCGCTATTCGGGATGTGTTTTGTGCGTGCCTACTTCCGTAGAGCCACAGACACATTGCCATGCGGCATATGACCAGTGTGTGCCTTCTTTGACTGGCGTATGACCATGTCACATGACGACGTGAGGCAGGGTGTAGCCGAGGAGCACACTCTGGGTCATGTGGATGGTGTGCTCACTCCGCACCACATGAGGGCTATTGTTATAGCTGAACGATGTTCCCTCCTTCCTCGTTTGGTGGCTAGTATCTAGTCTCACAGTGGTGTATTGTACAATTTTGGAGATTGAGGACTTTCTATATGGTTATTGATGATTTTTTATTGACCTTAAAGGCCAACATTTTGCTTATGTTTGATTGTAATGGTTTAGCCACACTTTGTGACTTTATTCTCTCGTAGCCCTCGTGGTTACATTTGATTTAGTGTTGATATTACGCGCATTTCTTGCTTTATTATTGAAATTGAATCTTATTTGATGTTTATTCTATGACTGTGGTGGCTAAACTAGTTTGTCATTATTGTTTTGAGGTCGGCCATGTGTCGTACTGTGATTCCTCTCCAAGGACGTATGAGGTGGACTTGGTGAGTGTATACGAGGAAGCAGACGCAAGGAACCTTGAGGATGGGGGTATGTGAGGTTGTTTACACCTAGGACCCACTACCCACCTATGTGTGATGACTATCTCTTGGAGGCTAACCACCTTATAAAACAAGAGGTAGGTCATTGTGGTCTTGCTTGGATGGTCTCACCATGTGTGTGTGGCCTAACACCATCAAGCCACTGAGTGTGAGATATGGATTATGTGAGATGGATATTGACTCTTGGCTAATGGTTTTGATATCTTGGATTAGTATGCTGCTTTCTGGCATCCAAATGGACCCTTGTGTAGCCTTGTGATGTGATTCCCGGTGATGTGAGTTTGTGTGTATGTAAAGAATGTATGTTAAATTATAGAAATAGTAACTATGAAATGATAAACTTGGGATTTTATGCTTGGGGAGTGACACATCGTGTTTTGTTGATTCTGGAGAGGTGTTATTAGAAAGTCTTTGCTGCATATGTGGTGAAATTTTGTGTTGAATAATGAATTAAGAGGAATGTCTTGTGTGTAAATGATGATATTTAATGGAAAATGTGTGCTCTCTATGTGTGAGTATGTTGCATTTTTATGGAAGTGTAGCATTTTAGGGTAATGAATGAGTTTGAATGACTGGTACTAATGTGTTATGTTTCCACCCTAGTTTGTGGTTTTCAGATTGTCAGCTTCGGATCTTGGTGTTGAAGGTGAATTAATTGGTTATGCTTATCTTATGGACTTAGTGTTATGCATTGATTAGTGATTTTTTTTGAGACGTTGGTTATGATGCAAGTAGTGTTATAAATGATATAATTGATGTACATGATGTTGTGGTTACTATTATGGTTTTGGTGAGAGGGACGGTGTAGCACCACTCGCTTGCGAGTGCCCTAGTACACTACAACTTCCTCTCATGATGTGTTTGTTTGGATATATATATGTTGTTTCGACACTTGGTTTTATGCAGGATTGCAGGTACCCAAGCCTCGATTCCACCTGCACTGTCAGGACCGGGCGAGCCTCATAAAACCCAATGGGCATGAAGTTGAAAATGGATTTGACAAGAAATTTTCCCTATCCTAGTATGTCACCCGTCTTTATGTTGACGATGTTGTCTATATGCGACCCCGTCTCCATTTTGGTAACATTTGGATTTGAATTAAATAATCTTAATTGTTTAATTTTTGTTGCTTTAATTATTGGTTCAGTTGTTAGTTTGTTGTGTTGTTGTGCATATGACTGTGTGCGTTATGCCATTGTGCGACTTCCAGGAGTAAGTTGATGCTAAGGGGGGAAGGATGTAGTACCCCTCCGCTTTTGGCCCATTGTGTTGTGTGAGTGAGTTGTTTATTTATATATAGCTTCTTCTAAATATTCATAGTTAAATTAAGTAAAGCAATAATAAAATATTTTAAGGATATTTGAGACATGTTAATACGGTGTATCTTATCCACCTCTTATAAGGGTAACTTTGAGTTGGGTTCTAAAAGGCGATTAGTGTCACTTATAAGCTATAATAATTTAAATAAATTCTTATTCCCTTATAAAAGGAAGAGAATCTATCTATATATATATATATAATAAGAAATTAATAATGTGTTTGAAATAATCTCTATTTTTATACAATCATGAGAATATGATATATCATTTAATGAATGAATTTTAAAATTTAAATTATATATATATTAATGAGGAAGGTGTTTGGGTTTGATAAAACCTTAGGCAGATAATTATTATTCTTAATAAATATTTATTAGCTAATATGTCTTTTATATCTGGAAATTTGTGTAAACTACAATATTATATTTGTATTATATAAATTAACTAATATAAGATATTTATCAATATATATTAGGTAAGGATACATTGGAGTTTATTTAATTTCATTCTTTTACTCCTTGCAACGGTGGCAGCCCAAGAGATGACAACTCTTTTTGGAATTTTGTCAATTTGAACATGTGCCTTTCCATTGTTTCACATTTTGCATACTTGTCTGTAGAAGAAAGTTGGGGGGTTCTTGGAGGCCACGTTTTTTTTAGAAGGATTTCCTTATTCTGTTTGATAGCTCTCAATTCACATAGGTAGGAGAGGATGTTGGAAAAAGAAAAAGGGGCACGCTAGCAATTTGTTGAGGTTTGGCTCCTCAAAACTCTTTCCTACTGGTATTGACCTTTCACTCCTCCAATTTGGCGAGCTGCAGCATGAAAAGAAGGTTTCAACAAGGTTTTAAAATATGTTTATTAAGATGCAAATTACTGTCATACAGTTTACATTCCTTGTCTTTTCTCTCCTGTTTGCATACATGGTTACCTGGGTAGTTGCAATTACATCTTTCAACAAAAATCTCCCTTTTTGTTATGCTTGATGGTTACCCCTTCATTATTACCGGATATCTGGCATGATGCATTATTTTTATAGGGCGAGCCTATTCCTTAGATTGTTTTATTTAGCATTACCACTAATCTCCTCAAGAACACTGGAACATAGAATGTGGTAGAGGTCTAAACAATCTCCCTGATTTCATTGTATGCCTGTCTTAGCCGCAGTGCTTGAGTATATAGGAGGTTTAAAAGTTTGAATAACCTCTCTGGTTCTTGGCGTTACCGGCCAATTGCATTCACTTGTGTGTTACTGAGCCTTTAAACAAACCCATTTTGAATATATTTTGCAATGATAGCATTCCTTGAGATCGCATTCCTTTGAGGAATTTAGCCAAAAGTTCTTGTGTCACGTCTCTGTATTTGCATCTGCTTATACAAGCCCTATTCTTAGCTCACTTTTGGCATAGGCAGAATGTATGCTGGAAAAAGGCTGCGGTATTCAGCTTTACAACTATTGATTTTAATTGCTTGAAAATTCTTAATACCCTTTAGACAATTCATTTTGTGCATATCTTGCAATTCTTGCATTCCATGAAATCACACTTCTTTGAAGCATTTTTTTCAAGTGGCTCATGTGCCATGTCTGTACTTCATGCCTCAAAACACTATAGCATTCCTTTATGCCTTCTCTAGTAATGTATTTATGCTCCACTTAGTTAGCAACTAATACCCTTCTCCCAGGCATCAATCTCCTTTCATAGGATATGAAGTAAGGAGGAAAGTTGCGAAAAAGGGGGAGACGTGCCTTGTCGGAAAAACATTTCCTTTTGGGAAAAAAGAGCAGTCGGCGTAGGACGATAGCCAAGGGGGATGCTAGCAAAGGAAAATGGGACGCTGGCAAAGATGTTATGGTTTCGCTTCACCAAACTCTTCCTCCCTGGTATTGACCCTTCACTTCTCCAATTTGGTGAGATGCTGCCTGTAAGTAAGGTTTCAACAGTGATTTTAGTATATTTTTATTGAAATGAAAAATTACTGCAAGTTCCTAATAATGCACACAGTTAGGTTTTAACATTATGGAAACTACACAATCCAAATAAGCAACACATGTTTTCCTTCCAAATGATGTCTGAACAAATATATGCCCATTTAACACTACGCACTTTTCCATCATGTTTATAATTAGTTAAATCCAACCGAATTGGTCACTGAAAATTTGTAAGGCCTGAACATCTACGGACTAGCATGGACATTAATACAAAAGAAAAACCATCAAAATTGTCATAAACTTGATAGTACTCATCCTTGGTAACTGTGGTCTTGCCAATACCCCATATTCTAGCTTTAAGCACATCTTCCACTGAATTTAAATGAGAGCATTTTTGGTGCTATCCATTCCCACCGGATGTTTGGCAACTTATAAAAGCACTCTATATTAATGTCTAATCATGTCATTCACTACCATCTTTACAAGCAAATCTTTAAAGCTGCAATGGCCGACTTACTAACAGGACCTGTGTAGATCAATAGAAATTGCAAAACTACTACTTATTATAGAAATGTGGAATACAAAACTCACTTATAATAGGAAAGAGAAAAGTTGGAAAATAGAGCATTCATTTGTATGCATTATGAACAATCTTCTTTACAATGTCTAACTCGGAAAATTAAAATAAAATTCACCTGTAAGAGCTCTAGCTGGTAACATATGAACAGCTCACAACTTTTTCAAGGAAATTTTTGTTTAAGCTTGACAATTTTAGAGAGTATTCTCTTTGAAGCCATAATTGAAGTTTTAAAACTATTTTATTTGGAGTTTACCATAACTGTATTGTTATGCATGACTATCTTGTCCTAGGTCTTATGAAAGGTTTTATTTTAACTTTCCTCTACATACTTCAAATATTAATATTATCTCATTAACCAACAAGAAGAATACTTATTTATATATATATGGTTTATTCTTGAGTATATGGTTTTGGAATAGATTTGGGAATGAATATAACTATTGGAATAGTATGAACAAACACTTCATAATGTTGTGTAAAAAGTTTTGACACTTGGAAACTAGTATAGATATTTTTAAATTAATGTTACAATTTTATAAACTTTGTTTTTAGTTAAAGTTTACTATTATTTGAATGAATAGTGCTTAAATAATAAAGCTGATTGTACATAAAACTGCTCTCACATTTCTTGGAATCTTATTAAATGTTTTTTGGGTTTTATTTTACTCTTCCTCACCTTTCCAAAGCATTTTGAATTTTAAAATTTGGATAAGTTTTGTAAAAGTTATGTATATTTTAGCATTGCCCTGTTTGGCTGGAAATCAGCATATTGAAAACTAGTATAGACATTTTTGTTAATATTGTTTGATTAACATTTTAGTTGTAAAGTGTCTGTTTAAAAAAATTTAATGCTCACAATAGGATGATACTTGACATTATATTTTCGTCAATTTTAAGGGATGCATATGTATGGTTAAGGTTATGTTTATTTAATTTGTTGTTATCTTGGCAATTTATTATAGTAGTTTTAAAACCTCATCCAAGTCTTTGAAGAGTTTTTATTATGAGAGCATATGAGATTTCCTTGATTAGTTATAAAAATGTTAAAAGTAGATTTGGTAGTATGGTTTATTTACTCAATTTATATGATGCACAATGATTATATGATTAATGTTGCTTAAATTTAGTAAGTCTTTCAAGAACTAGAATCCCTAGGTAATGTTGGAGCAAAAAGGATTATAGTAATGTATCCTTCCAATATCATTCAATTTAAAATATTTAAGCGAATTTTTCAATAATCATTGCATGAAAGATTTAAAGAAATATGATAATTGTCTAACTTACTTGATGATATTTAAAGGCTACATGATTGTCAGGTATTTTGCATCAAAGGATTAATATTTGAATTCCTTATTTGATATTAGATTTGATAATTCAGATCTAGCATTTGATTTGGACAGGTTGTGGATTTTGTTATTGTAATATTTTTATCATATAGTTAGTTTTTCTACTCGTCTTATATTTTAAGGACCCTATAGGGGGATTTTCTCTTATAGTGTTATAACTTAAAGAATAGGGGGCATGATGTATTTTGAGTTAGGAATTGATTTTGGTGTATGTAAACATTATTGGGATTATGTTGTGTCGAAGTAAAGTTATATATTGATCCGAGGGGAGATACCCTCATTGTAAGTAACACATTATGGGATGTGAAAAGTCGAACTACGATTCCTCTGCAAATTATATACATAGGCAAGGCTATCGGAGACGAGCCCCCGAGGAATTAGGTCGGGCCCTTAGGACTATTTTGTTTCTGAGTCATTATTTTAGACTTGTCTTTTTCCCTCGACATTGTAAACTATCGTTGACTTGTATAGTTTGTCTTGGTGAACATGTGCTAACTACCATTGATCATTTGTGTGTGCCAAGTCATGTAGACCTTGCGGGTATTGGGAGTGAGGAAACTTTAGTACGATGGACTATAAGAGGTACGTTAAGTCAACCCTAAATAGATAAACACCAATGTTAAAAATAGTAAATCAATTTTATCCTTGCTTCTAATTAGTGAGATCATTGACTATAATCGTATGTAGTGGATTATGTTGTTATAGTCTTAAAAGTAAACAAAAAAAGAAAATTATTGCAAAATTAGTTAAGATTGTCATAGTTTTGTTAGGATGTTTAGTGTGTAGATTTTGGTGTTCTTGTATTTGATGTACTCTTCCCATTGTTATAAGGGGAGCATTATGTAATTTATTAATGTAATCATGATGTGTTGTATCTGTAGAAATATGCTCCACAATTGTATTATGGAACTAAGAAATTTAATTGTAATAAATGATGAATATCTCTTCCTCTCTTTTAAGTATGGATGATTGTATGATATCATTATGTAATCTTGGTTGTTTATTCACTTTCATTTAATAAAAGTTTATGATTTGTAATGACCATTTCGTGTACCCGAAAGGACGTGAATGACTTTGTAATTGCATAATTGATTTTCATGTAATGTATGTACATATTCATCGTACACAATGTTTCGCTTTCAAAAAAAAAAATATTGTGGTGTTTTGTTGTCCTTTGGGGTTCACACGATGGGGCATTACAGTTTAAGTTATAAGCCTTCTAGATTGATGTGATAATACTATCAAACACATTTTATAATGTTGAATTATGGAGAAATAGGTTTATTAGGTCTAGAAAAGCATGAAAGTATCTTACAACACTTTACAACACCTTTACAAGACGTCATTAAATGCATTTGAAAGGGTCCAAGACCTAGTTTGGATACATAAAATGCCTCACAACACTAGATTAAGACCTCATTAAGTCCATTTTATCATGAATTATTCCCATTTCAAGAAAGAGGTCCATTTTTCTATGGCACATTTAGCCCCCACTTTAGTGAGAGGATAAACTTGCTTCAAACTCACACTAAAGTAGACATTCAAGAGAGATCTGAGTGTACAGATGCAGATGACAATGAATGATAAAGATCAAGAAGGAAGTCAAGCCACCAGGATCCAAGATCCTAATTCAAACCATCAAGATACAAAATCATGCAGTGGAAAGAACGAGAAAGATGAAAATGAAAGGGGTGGATCAAGCTTCAATCATTTGTCTAGCTAGTTGTGGATTGGATCTAGGCTTGTTTGTTTCAAAAAGAAAATGCATACTCACTATGGGGCGATGGAAATTTTGGTTGTCTGCCAAGTAAGAAGTCCACAACATACTCACTCTAGGGCCACAAAACTTTTGATTGTCTGTAGGGTGAGAAATCCAAAAGGTAAGAAATATACGCTAGTTGGTATGTACTCAAACACATAGCTATCTATGGGGAAATTCATGCCTCAGAATGGGCTTCCTACTCAACCATATGAAAGTTATACCTCCTAATAACTTTAATAAGGCACCACAAAGGAAAATGGTTTTCGAGCTCTATGAGGTAAGCAAAACTTTGTATGCTTGACACTCATAGACATTGTAAATGTTGTAAGGAATGTTCAAAGGGATTTTGCTTTTTTCGTGCAAGGTCTCATCTTAGGGTGCATTGTGCTTAACATTTCTAAGAGAGGATGAGTGCAAAAGAAGTATGACACTCTTGGAGGGAATCAAGCCCAATGAATCCACCAAGAAAAGGACGCATTGCAAGACGAAAGAAGTCACATAATGGAATGTAAGTGTGGATGTATTCCTCCACTTTAAGGCAATTGCAAGCACCAGTACTGTGAACAATTTCTTTAAAGTAGAAGAGAAATAAGAGGACATGAGAGCTTACTCAGAAAGCCCTATTCCAAGTCACATGTTTCTAATAAGCTACTTCATGAGTAAGGTAGTATGTCACATGCGAGCCAACTTAAGGCATGTCATCCACATCCCAAGCTTGCTCCTATGTATTGATTGAAGGTTAACAACTAACCAAAGGAGGTAACTATTGATCATCAAAGCTTGTGCCTCTCTGATAGTCTTATGAGAAATTCAATGAGTGGGGGACAAATTGCATCTCACTAAATACCTCTAATTTTTTTATAGAAAGTTGAATTTTCTTTGGGGTTTTGAGATAAGGGGAGAAGGAAATGTAAACATAAAACATAATAGGTGATGCACCAAATCTTTTACAATATTTCAAACCCAAATCATTCCTATTATTGATACAAATAGACAAAGAATGCCACAACCCCTGATTGTTGGAAAGAGAACGAACAACAAAGGCTAACTTCAAGCACAGTGCAGACTTTCAAATATATCCATAGGTAGTAGGCAAAGAATGCCACAACCCCTGATTGTTGGAAAGAGAACGAAAAACAAAGGCTAACTTCAAGCATAGTGCAGACTTTCAAATATATCCATAGGTAGTGTTCATTAAGGTCTAACCAAACATAAAGATTTCCTAGGGGTAATATAACAATATCTCATAAATCAAATGAATTATTCCTCCTAATACAACATAGCACAACAAAATAAAAACTTTTAGAAAAATAGAGAAGTCCAATGACATAGTCTAGTTTTCTTAAGCCACTACTCTACCATATGAGCATAAAGCATAGAAATATGCTACTTAAACTACCCAAATATAGATTTCAAGACATAGTGTTTCATTCAGAATGATAATATTAAGGAAGAAAACTTGAAAAAGGCCATACATGCACAGTTTCAACAATTTATCTTCAATAGTTCATTATTTTAATATAAAATGAACTTTGTTACAAAGGTTAGATGCCAATCTGACAATAGTTTAAACCTTAATAGATATAGCATGCCAAAGTAAAGTAGTTCTACAACTTGCTTCTAAAAAAAATTCTAAAAACCCTAAGAAAACTAAAGAAACTTTTTCTTAACACAAAAAATATCACTTGGAAAAATCCTCCTTTTTTTGTGTTGTCACCCTCCCTATATAGCTAGAAAAAAAGATACACCCGAACTCAGCTCAGAAGTAATTCCCACCAAGTGTTGACAACTGATAACACATGATCCGATCATAGATATTTGGTTAGGCTGCAACGATCTTTTCACATCAATTCTCAGCTACTACATTAATATCATTTAGATATTTAGCAGAGATAGAAGTTCATAAATGAAAAAATCCTAAAAATAATAGCTTGGAAAAGGCTCTAGTTGACCGATCACATCATTCCCAGGAACCGTCTCAAAACTTCCATCCTAAAAAACTAAGAAAAATAAAAGAAAAGGCCATCCAACTCTAACAAACTCCTCAATCAAATTTCCCCGTAGGAGGTTCAAATAGCCTACGGTGAAAAGATGACATGTCAACAAGGTAGAAACTCTTGAGTTTATGAATATAGCTCCCAAGAAAATGTTCGATGAGTCACCATGTGTCCCAAACTCTTTCCTAAAAATAAGGTGGAAGATTAAAGTTGTGCAACTACCACATGGTGCATTGCACATCTTTCTGATGATTCTATTTGAGCATGAGTGTACCCAAAGCTAAAGACATTTATGCAAGCCAAAATATGAAAATGATTGAGGCAAAACAAGTACTTCAGAGTTCTAGTGACTCACAAGGTTCTTCGCTCTGGGAAGATATGAACCTAGGCCTCTGGTTGTTCTTGGAGTTTGAAAAAATCAATATGATGAGCCTCCCAGACTGCATCAGTTGGTAGAACAAGGGTCCATATCTACCTATATGCTTGCTAGAGATCGAAAATCTCCTTAAAAGAGATGACCCTCCATCTGGAACAAATTGCACCTAGGTGATAATAGAGCCAAGAAAGAGGATAGATATTAGGCCTAACATCATCCACCATGGGTGTGACACTAGAGCTTCGAAGTTTTGTGGTGGTTTGGATCTTGCATTAGATTGCATCATTGATTTTGTCAATTGTCAGCACATCTTCATTTAGTGAAAGAAGAGGAGGCAACCCAAAACCAACCAAAACAATGAAGTCCTTCTTGATCTCAATGACCCATTTATTCAACACCATCTAGTAATCCTTAAATTTTTTGGCAACCATGTGATAGTTGATGATCTCATTTTCTTTGATGTAGGCAATCTGTTGATTGGGAATTCTTGCTCTTTCAAGAGCTTGATCAGTGGAAATGCTCAATTTGGAGATAAAACTTTGGGAATTTTCCATTTGGGGTGAACATTTTTTCATGCCTTCAGACTGACCTTGGCATTTAGTTCTTGAACATCCCTTAGAAATTGTAAGGCAAGTCCCAGAATACACACATTAGTCACTATCCACTCCCAATGCATAGCTATCAGCCTTCTCATTACAGGGAGGGATCCAGATCCTCTTGCAGCAATTAACTCCTGGTTAAATTGAGTCTCTCTTGCCCTGCTATTTTTTTCCATTTGACCCTTCTCCCGAAGAGTGTTTCCCAACTCAGAACTTAGTCTTCCAACTTCTTGTCTTGACTCTTCTACCTCTATCTAGATCCTCCAAATAACATCAGTATTTTGGGATCAAGAATCACTGAACTCTCTCTTTAAGTTTTCAATTTTAGCACAAAGTTGAACTTGTTCATTCTAAGCATATGCAAGCAACCTAGACAAGTCTCCTTGTTGTCCTTGGACTTTCCTTACATGGGTTACCTCAACATCCTTGGATCAAACTTCATTTTGTAGTCTAGTCACTATTCCTTTTACATTTTCCAACTCAACCTTATGCTTCCTTAATTCCCTATCCAACCTTTCATAGTCAGCATATACCACCCTTTGCATGGATTTGGCTAGGATCATCTTATCGTGTGAGCGATTTTCACTCAAATCTGAGCCCACAACATGAATGTCATAATCTTCCATCTGCATCTATCCTTCAATCTTGGAAATGAGTGACTTCATGGTGGTAATAAGCAAATAGTTCCGCTCTTAATTAAAAAAATCTTTGATCCTCTCAATGGCAGGCCTCTCGACACTTTTTGACAACATTTTCTACTTCCTAACCTTTCAGGCCTATTTGGTAGCATCAAAATGACCCTGAAGAGTCTAAGTGACATTGGCACTTTGAGCTGCAATGGGAGTGCCAAGGGGAAGCCCAAAAAGAGTGACGGTAGGGAAAACCTCAGATGTGTGAGTGTGGAGGGATGCAAAGGGCAGCATGATCATGGAAAAGGGTGGGATGCCAAATGGAGCAGGGAAAGAAATAGTGGGGGTAAACACAAAAAAAGGCTAATGGAGAGGTTCCTTCCTAGAAGTAGATGGACTAGGAGTATCGGGCAAGGCAGTGGTTTCAGTAGTTCCAATGGGGGCCTTGACAAGGCGACTAATGACACAACAATGGCCATGGTAGATGACACTCCTTTGGTGCGCGAGATGGTTTCAGTAGGTTCATTGAAAATGGCTAGGGGTGCATTCAACATTACTAGTTTGGGAACCAAAGATGGAGGATTCCCTTCGACATGATGAGGAAGGAGATTGACCAAAGATGTAGAAATAGGAAGAAGAGGGGGAGCAAAACTTACTTGAGCCATAGTGGATGAAAAATTTTGTAGGGAGGACTCCACTTCTTCTTCCTATCAGACTAGTATGTCAGGTGCACCCAGGTCTTGGATCCTCCTTCACTTCACACGATGAGGACCAACATACTCCAAACCTCTAGCTAGAGAGTCTGACATTTGACCTTCAATAGCTGCTTTTCCTTTATTTCGGGTGTGGGAGGTAGATTGAACTTGTGGACCCCCTTGCCCTGAATCCCTTCGAATGTCGGATTCTTGAGGTCTAGAAACTAGGAGTGGAACTTGTTCCTCATCAATTTCATGGCTTGTCTCAGGATTGTTGTTGTCAAAATCGACCTATTTTTCATATATATCCTCGAATTTCTCATCAAGTTGAAAGCTACCGAACAACGCACTTGGATTTCTCATCTCTTTTCAGAACCTCTAGAAGTCTTCCTTATTTATTTCTAACCATCTCTTATGCCTCAACTATGCATTAGGAGATTTATCCATTAGGAGATTTATCCATTAGGATATTCCTCTGATACTATGTCTAGGGCTCATAAAAACGTAGCCATTTTGGCCACTCTTGTAGAATGCGGGCCAGGTCAATGTATATTTTTGCACTCTCTTGACCAAGGTTTCTCCTTCACTTGAAGTATTCCCTATCCTCATACCTTAAATTGAAACACCCATCCGAGTTGTAATTCTATTTTTCACAAATGATGACCAAACCTAGAGTCGCCAGTAAATTTGTGATCTCATCCTTAGCCTTCTACTTAGCCAGTATTACCTAACTCTTTGCAATCACAATGGGAAGATCGAAAAGGTTTACTTTATTCCTCCCGGCACCATAAATCCTATCGATGGTGGATACTTGTTAGCATGCTTCTAATGCAAAGGTTTCATCTGTTAAAAATCTAGGGAGTCAGAAAACCCCCCGGGAAAGCCATGAAACCTAAAAAGCATGAAATCTTTGCCCAAGAAATAATCCAATACGATAGGTGGATGATCCATCCATTCTATAACCTCCTAAGAGAAATGACCAATGAGGTAAGGCAACAAATCCTAGAGCACTAGCCTTAGAAAATAATTAGCAAATCAATAATAATCTCCTATTCTTGAAAACATAGAATTCCATACAAAAATTGGTTGGAGATAGCCCCTTTCATCTATCCTAGACACTGGTACATTCCTCCCTAGCAACTCAAAATTTTGATGCAATAACAAATGAAGTAGGATGAAAGAATACATGAATTTGGACTCAATATTATAGTTCTTCAACTACAACTTCATATTCCTAGCCATTACCTCAGCAAAATCATAACACCTCTAGACCCTTTCTCTTTTGAGTGCAAGGCCTAGGGAAAACTGGAAAGGGTTAACCTCTTCATCATCATCGAGCCCAAAAACCAAGGCCAACATTGAGAATATAGACTACGTAACCTTTTTTTAAAAATGATGCAAAAGAGGCCAGTGAATTTTTCCTCTATGTGGCCTTTCCTTTGTCTCATCCTCATAGAAGCTTGTTTTCCTAAACATATCTTCTCCCAGGGAATCCATTTGCTCCTCATTGAAAAGCTCGACACCCTAGCTTGTAGGGATACACAACATATCTTGTATAGCTTTAGTGGAAATGGTAATCTTGACCCCACGACCCTCAATGGCCTTTGTATTTTTTTTAAACCTCTTTGAACACACATCAACAAGCTCTGAGCATGGATGCACAATAGGTAGCACAAACTATGGAAGACCACTATTCCAGAGCCGAAATGCAAAACCCTTTGATGGGTCATGCTCCAGCATCCTCTGAAATGTACCTTCCCTAAGATTTTTAGGGTTGGTGGATAACTGAGGGTCAAAAACATTGTTAGTGATGTCTTGAAACACCTCTCTTTGGATGCATTTATCAGGTTGAACTTTTTTGTAGCATTCAAATGGTCATTCTTCTAGTGCTGGAGCATTGGAGAAAGAGTAGTGCCCAAATACATTGGTGTAGCTAGGTATTCTATTTGGAACTTTGTCCTACCTACCAAACGTAGATGCTTCCACCATGTTTGTACAAAAAAGTTGTAGAGAGCTTCTCTTGTAATAACAACCACTGCCTTTTGCTTCTTTAGCAAAAACTACTTTTGAGTGTAATTAATTATGTCTTGTGCATGTAGTTAAGACTACGCCACTATCAATGGCCCATTAAATTTTTCCACTGAGGTGATACATGTGGATATGAGATGTATATCTCTTGGGAATGTTAAGAAAACTGTGAGAATAGAATTAGTACATTCTCCCCATCGCCTCTTTTATAACTAAATTTATTGCATCAAGAAGCATGTTTTTCATCATATGGAACATGTTGAGGTGACATAAGGTACTCTTGAAAATATGTTCCCATTAATTTGTCATAGTTTTAGCATGTTAATCTCTGTCTTTTCCAACTAGTGAATTGGTTGGCACTCATGATGGTGAAGGACACATGTCAACCACTGGTATATGAGAGCATTTCCTACCAATGCTCGAATTTATTTTTCAAGGAATTCCATTAGATCTTTCATATGATTTATCTACCTTGCTCTGTTTTATCTTGAAATTTTTCATTGTCGTCCAGCCCAAAATGGACGTCCTATTGGTTGAGTTTGGCAATTGGCCTTTTCTATATATAGCTATGACACCTTTTGCAACATTCATTCGAACATATAGTACCCTAAGTTAGATGGCCCTCCACTTATTATCTTTCGTCCATAATTCACTACTTCATTAGAATGTATGTTGGTCTAGGCACCCCTATTCAGCTCCTTCCATGGAGACTACAAAACTGCTTCACAAGACATGTCACTACTAACCGGATCAAGCATTTGGTGAAGAATTGTGACCCCCTCATAATGTTAGTGTTCAAGTAGGTAGTTGGTGAGGACTACATTACTGATGAGAACTAGCTTTGAAGCCACTACAATGTGCTTTCTCAGTTTGTGGCCTCACTAGTGGACTTGAATGTGGCAAAAGATATTTGACACTTCTCTGATGGAAGGCCTTGGCAAGATAGTGCAAGTGGCCATCCCTAGCATTGGTATCCCAAGCACTATGGACCTCCATAGGCACGTGGACTTTGGAGTAGACGTACCCTAGTTTCCCTTCCTTATTGATTTCTACACCATGGACATTGAGACGCATCGCTGTTCTTCTCAGCTAGCTATCACTTTTCTCTTGCGAGAGTACAGTGTGGATCGGGTTCTAAGGATCACCTAGAGAAAACACTTTGGCTTCTTGGTGAAAATTCATGGTGAGTAGACCCTGGGTCTGCACTATGCCACCCAAGTGTGTTGTGTGTTTTTCCCCTGCTTGCAACCCATCAGATGGAAAGAAGAAGAGGAAGAAGAAAAAGAAGGAAAAGAAGAGGAACTCAATAACGAGCCCCCTTTTTGTTTCATTTTCAATGACTGGAGGCTGAAGTTTATTGTTTTTCTACTCATTGCCTCCCTTGTTTCTTCTTTTTTCTTGCTACTTCTTTTGGGTTTTGCTCGAGCGAGCCTCATATTCAATTCTGAGCCTCAGGTCGTGCATTATATTGTAAATTTTGTTGATAAACATAATATAATATGGCCTTTATCTCCTCTGTGTTATTCTTGGGTTCTTATTCTCAAAATTTTGAAATAATTACAAGTTTTTTACATATGGTACATAATTTCTAAAAAAATTAAAAGAACTGTGCATTTAATGTAAAATCCTTAGATAAATACCATTCATTGGTATATCTAAAATGTTGTTCTCCATTTCTTCAAGTTTGTACATGTTCTTTCCTGTGCATGCACTATCTTTGAAAGGTTCTCTCCACAATGCTTTAAATTTCGTATGTTTCCCTAGTTTTGCAGTATGTTTTTCACACTTTAGCACTAAGCTCCCTCCTTTGAATTTTGGGTTAGAAGTATTTTGGCTAAAACACTGCTTGATTGTCTACTGGTGATTGATCGTGTCTCCACAAGCCTTTTCTCTGTCTTCTTCCAGTCTTGGGGTTTCTACTAATTTTTCGTACATCAACTCATATGGGGAAGCCTTTAGAAACTACTTGGGGGTAATTTGGTCCACCAACGGGGCAGTTTTTTCATGATTTTTCCAATCTCTTTGTCGTTCTGACCCAAGACGTTTGATTAACCTAGTTAGGTTCTTGTTGGTTGATTTTGTTAACTTGCTCCCTTGCAACTAATACGTTGATGAATCTTTTAGAAAAATCATATATTTGGTAGCAAAATTTGACTCTCGTGATTTCACCAAACCTCAGGAATTGTTAGGTATAATGGTCTCAAGCAGGTCGAGCCTGGCTTCTAGCTCCTCAAGAAACTTGACAATTTTATCTCCTGTGATGTATTCCCACACACTAGCTCCCTTTTGCTTCATGTTCCTTGAAGGGAATGCAATAGGATGCTCTCCATTCTCTTCCTTGTACTTTTGAGTGAGCATAGAAAGTATACCATGTTGGCTTCAGAGAGGGCCATCTTTAGCTTCTTGAAAACTATTGTACCCTTGGAAGTTTACTAGAAATATAGGTTCTCTTTAAACATCAGGGCGATCAGGAGTACAATGCTTGTTAAATCTGATATGAATCTACAGGAAAAATTAATCTTCCATAGAAAATATCACAACCCCTTTGTCATTAGGATCTTTTCAAGATCTATTACTATTCCCTCCTGCAGTATTGTAAAGACGAGAAGCTTTCTTTGGGGCACTCCAAGGAAATATTTTTTTTAATTAAGAAGAATCCCAAATCATTGGTGTTTCAGAAAAAAAAATTTTTGATGATCCAAATGATCATCTTTAATTGCTAGATTTCCCAGATATATGAAAATAATTTGGTTGACCCATCTTTCTAAAGTAACACTTGTTACCCTTTGAAGAGTTTCACCAGCATTGGAGAGTCTAAATGATGTTTTTGAATATGAAAACATTTCCCACTTAGTGGTAAACATCATCATGTGTTGGTTGGATTCCTTTATGTAGTCTTGACTATACCTTGGGGAAATATCTATCACAGAGAAACTCCTTGATCTAGTTAGAGTTTTTGAGAATTGCTTCATCAGTGGTAAGGGGTAATGGTCTTTCAGTGAAGTCCTTGAGTCCTAAAAATTAACATAAAGTCAGACATCGTCATTCCTTTTTAAAAATGGGATCAGATTCAATACCTAGACAAAAAATCTGACGAGGCATATGGCCTTTGATTTTTCCCACTTGAAAAACTCTTGTACTATCAAAGCTTCAACCTTCAGGTTGACTAACCTTTGTCTCTATCAGATGAAATTGGGTCCTTCATCCAGACCAATCGTATGTTGAACTATACCCAGGTTGTAACCTCTAAGATCATACCTAAAGCATAGATCATGTAGCTTTAGTTTGTCCTTGTGAGAGACTTCCCTGCTAATTGTTAGTCTCCTACTACTTCCGACATCAAATTATTCATAATCCTTTGAAACTAAGGAAAAAAATTTATTTCCATTCCTTGCATCTTTAAGAAGATTCGTCCTTGGTAGTGGATAGTCACAAGGTGTTCCTAGCTTCTATATGAAAGAAACAATTTTAATATCATCACCCAAGATTTTCCAATTCTAACCTTTGTCATAAATTAAAGGTCAGGAAATGATCTACACCATGTCCTACTTTATCGGGTCAAAAACCGATTCCAACTGTGGTTTGATAGAAAACATCCAATCAGCAATGCCATTTTGTGGTCAAGGGGTCACTTATATATTGAAAGCTTCAAAAATCTCGATGAGATCCCATACCTTATGTTTGTAAGATCTTAGCCTTGTATTTATTGCAGTCACCTACCCACAGATGTGGCTTACCACTAATTCCAAATTTTTGATAGCTCATATCTTACTTGCACCTATCTGCTCTGCTAGAATCAACCCATGAACCAAAGCTTCATATTTAGTATCATCGTTGGATCATGGAAATTGAAAATGGTAGGTTGTAGGGGTTTCCAATCCGATTGGAGACACCAATCGAACACCCATTCCAACACCAACCTTGCATTTAGTACCATCAAAATATAAGGTCCACAAATGATTATTAGATGGGTAGTTAGACTTCTCCTAATCCTTCATTAGTTTCAAAAAGATTTGTTCCTCGTCGAATATTACATAGGTGCTTAGACCTATAGCATGGAAGTTACCAAATGGATTAGAGTCAATAAACTAGTTGGGAAGCACTTCTTCTTCAGAAGTCCACTCGTTTATGTCTTCCTCTTATCTATGAATTTCTACATAATATCTCTCCTACTAAAAGATAGAGGAATGGGCAGCCCCAAAGCATAGATTTGTGTCAACCACAATGTATTCAAGATGTAAGGATTTAGATAGGATCTTCATCTTTGCAACATGTTTGGTTCTCAATATCAGGTGGGATCAATTGAGTGCTAGGTATCCTCCAAGTTTGGTGGTGAAATCTCTTGATAGACACATTTTGAAGACTGGTGGAATGTCTATTATTACCACTTCTTGTGTGATTTTTTGTCTTGGGCAGGAGAAAAGGGTTAGGGACAACTCCTTTATTTGATCAATAGTTGGGACCTTCTTCTTGTTGAGTTGCATAAGTCCCTTTCCAAGGGGCTCATACCTAAGCTTTAAAGCATCCACCACTTGTTTTGGCATGATGGTTGTGCTAGACCACGAATCAATCATATTATTATGCAACAATTTGTCTCCTACTATAAGTGTTGAAAAGAAAGGCATGGGATTTTTTCTACTTACCTCTTTCTCTTTTGTGTTGCCTACATCATTTGCATAATTTGTTCCTTTCAGTGCCCGAGGGGGATGCATGGGTCTATCCTCTCCACTTTGATTGCATGGTTGAGTTGCATTCTCCTGTGGGATTTGTTATCCCACCTTTAATGCTTCTTAAAGCAATGTTTTCTATTTGGGAATTGATATAGCATCCCATAATGATACATTAGCAGGAACCTTCTTCAATTGATCCATCACATTAAGTGTCCCAGCCATTTGGGCCTTAGGCTTAAATGGTGGTATTTCCATCGTTTTTGGAAGAAAACGTTCCAACATGACTGTGCTTGGTGTTTTGTCTATCTCTTTCTCTTCCAATGATATGTTATATGGCTACAAAAAAGGTAGGACGATGGGCGATGAAGCCTCCTTCTATGGGAGGAAGAGTTAACATGGCTATGCTTGTGGTAGAGCTAGTTGCACATACTCTCCCAAAATCCTTTTCTTTGATCTTGTGTTGTAGTCTGACTGCACTTGTGGAACTCTAGTCATCAAATTTTCATTTGCAAATGTAGCCTTGTCCTCTTCTAACCATGAGAAAATATCTTGGTTAGGCGCAATATATAACTCTTTCTCTAGGGAAATCCCTTGCATTTGTGTTCTAAAATGAGCATTCTAGATTTTAGGTGATCTGTACTCATCCGCATTCAGCAGTATGCCCTTATTTCTTTGTTCTGCCACCTTCTGCTACATGTTTCCCCTTGGGAAATTTTGGGGCATATGGCTTTCATTGTGCAGAGGAAGCATCAAACATTTTCTTCTTCCACCAAATTGTTCTGGCCTAGGACTAGCTCTTTATTTAGGCTATCCTTGGCTATTTGCAATGGCTTGGTGGTTGGGACTATCTAATTTACTGACATCTTTTGACCTCCTCCTTTGTAGGATCCTTGATATGAATTCTATTGATAAGGTGACTTTCCTCCACCATAGGCTTGAGTGGTTAGTTTTGGAGGCATTGCTTGTTTTCATTTGAAAATGACCAATTTTTTAGCAAAATTTCACATGAGATCCTTCATATAAATGATATCCACCGCCATTGAAGAGAAACCTGATGTGCTTGCTTGAGTGGCGGGATGAACGTCCGTAGACTATAGGGTGACCAACTTTAATTGCATTGTAGGAGTGCTTAGAGTGGCTTATTCCCAATGGCCATCAAATATTTTTGCAAACATTGGCATTAGTGGCTAAGGCAGAAGCTTTTTGACATTGATCAAATTATTCTCTGCACGTACTGCCACCTCGTATGCATCAGGTAGGATATCCCCTCCCATGAAGGTTATCATGACTGGGATATCCTAGTTAAAGGACTTCAGATAGAACATGAACCCCATGGTGGTCTAGGGTAGAGCAGTCAAGGGGATCCTTTCCTAGGTCTTGTGAAACTTGGTGTTGAAGTCGCTCATGGCTTCATGTGGAGCTCTCTTCATGGTAATTAGTTGTTGCAGCAAAGAGGAGCACTCTCCCTTTTCTGAGAAGCATTCAATTAGGCAATGTCTGAGTTGGTCATAGGAGAAGATAGAACCCAAGGCCAAATATTGATACTAATCTTGAGCCTACCCCTTAACAAAGGTAGCTAGCAGCCTCAACATGATATTATCCTCTGATATGTTATGTACCCTACATACCTCTACTATATCTTGAAGGTGTTTAGAAGGGGTTTTGAAATCTTCTGCACATAATATTGGAATGGCCTTGAGGGAATTAGCAGGTATAGAAGGCCATACATCTAGTGGTGTGGTGGTTGTAGTGGACTACCACTATCCTATGTTACAAAATTTCTAGGAGTAGGGGTAGGTACGTGATCCATCAAGAGAAGATTCATATTAATCAGATATATAGGTAATCTTATTTATAAGTTTAAACCTCTAGGTGGAGTAGATAAAGCTCTAGATATTGGGCTCTGGCTTCTCACTCTATTACTCCTTACAGGGGATACAAAACCTACAATTCTTCTCCTTCTAGAGATTGAGGCAGGTAACTAAGAGTACTGGAAATGACCTCTTGAGGATTCTCTTGTTTGGACTCTAGGCATGAAACTTCCAGTTTCCGTCCTTAGCCTGACTCAATAAATATTTCTAACTTCTAATTAGGCTTTCGGAAAACTTCGGTCCCACCCAGCATGCCAGAAAAAGAATTGTTGATCATCAAAGCTTGCACCTCTCTGACAGTCTTATGGAAAATTCAGCGAGTGGTGGAAAATTTAGCGAGTGGGGGACAAATTGTGTCTCACTGAATACCTCTAGGTTTTTTATAGAAAGCCAGCTCTTCTTTGGGGTTTTGAGAGAAGGGGAGAAGGAAATGTAAGCATAAAACATAAAAGTCAATGCACCAAAGCTTTTACAACATTTCAAACCCAAATCATTCCTATTATTGATATAAATAGACATAGAATGCCACAACCCCTCATTGTTGGAAAGAGAATGGTCAACAAAGGCTAACTTCAAGCATAGTGTAGACTTTCAAATCTTTCTACAGGTAGTGTTCATTAAGGTTTGGCCAAACATAAATATTTCCTAGGGGTAACAAAACAATATCTCATAAATCACATGAACTCTTCCTCCTAATACAACATAGTACAAAAAAATAACTTTAAAAAGAATAGATAAGTCCAATGACATAGACCAATTTGCTTAAGCCACTACTCTACCATACAAGCATAAAGCATAGAAATCCACTACTTAAAATACCTAGATATAGCTTGCAAGACACATTGTTTCATTCAGAATGATAATATAAAGAAAGAAAACTTGAAAAAGGCCATGCATGCAAAGTTTCAACAATTTCTCTTCATTTTTTTGTGCTTTTAATATCAAATGAACTTTGAAACAGAGGTCAGATGCCAATCCAACAATAGTTTAAACCTTAATAATATAACATGCCAAAGTAAAGTAGTTCTGCAACTTGCTTCTGAAAATAATTTTGAAAACCCTAAGAAAACTAAAGAAACTTTTTCTTAATAGAGAAAATATCACTTAGAAAAATCCTCCTTTCTTTGTCTTATTTCCCTCCTTATAGAGTTAGAACAAAAGATATGCACCACCTCAGCTCAGAAGTAATTACCACTAGGTGTTGACAACTAATAGCACATGATCCAATCATAGATCTTTGGTTAGGTTGCAATGATCTTTGCACATCAACTCTTAGCTACTACGATAATATCCTTTAGATATTTAGCAAAGATAGAAGCTCATAAATTATCAAATCCTAAAAACAACAGTCTGGAAAAAGGCCTAGTTAACTGATCACATCACTCCTAGGCACTGTCTTAAAACTTACATTACAAAAAATGAGAAAAAGAAAAGAAAAGGCCAGCTAGCTCCGAAAAAACTCCTCAATCAAATTGCTCCATAGGAGGTGCAAATAGCCCGCAGCAAAAAAATGATGTGTTAGCAAGGCAAAAAATCCTAAGCTTATGAATATAGCTCCCAAGAAAATGTCCAATGAGTCACCACATGTCCAAAACTATTTCCCAAAAAGAAGGCAGAAGATTAAAGTTGTGCAACCACCATGTGGTGCATTACACATCTTTCTTATGATTCTATTTGAGCGCGGGTGTACCCAAAGTTGAAGACATTTATGCAGGCCATAAAATGAAAATGACTGAGGCATAAAAAGAACTTTATAGTAACCACAAGTGACATATAAGGACAAGGCTTGCTAAAGCCCTTTCCCTCACAGAGTGCAGGACAAAGGTGAGCCAAAACATTTGATGAAGTGAAAATCAAGATCAATTAGAGGAATTATGTGCCCCCAAAGAGGGAAGCATACCAAACTCCTAAAAATATTGGATTTTGCGACTCAAAGCTTTACATTCATTAGTGGAATGGCCATGAACTCTATGATATGCACAGAATGAAGTCTTGTAAGAGAATTTCTTTTGAGTTCTCGGAGGGAGGGTGATCAAGTGATCTTGGAGGAGTCTCGACAAGATACCCTCTCGATCAATGGTAGAAGGAGGTATTGTGGTTGGTTTCAAAGATACATCTTGCTTAGTAGTAGATGTCATACTTACACAAGGCTCTTTAGATTGCAAGATTTTTTTCTCTCCATTATGAGAGGATATAAAATCTAACGAATTCAAATCATGAGCATTTTATGAGATGACATTGACATTAAGTGAAGGTGTAGTTGTGTGTTGCATGTTTGGATGATTTTCAAGAAAATTAGTGTTAAGGTGTTTAATTATGAATAATTTAGGAGTATATTTTCTAAGACTTTTGATGTTGAGGGAAGGCTTGGCAATCTCTATTATAGGACAATAACCAAGACCATGAGTCGTGTGTTGTGTGTGAGAATCGATGGGGAAATAGATACCTTTTTTGCTAGCACCACATCCTTTTCCATTATATCCAAGGTGTGTCATGAGTTCATAACATTTTTCCATAAAGGTTTTTCATTGTGTTTGGATTGGGTGGTTGTTCATTATTATTTTCATCAAAGGTTGTGTATTTTGTGTCTTTGTCTAAAGTGGTTGAGGTGGATGCTTTCAAAATATTTTCTAAATTTTGTGTAGAAATTATTGTTGTACCTTTGGCCTTATTTGAATCTTTATGTATGATTTCGTACTCACTCATAAAGTCATGTTAAAATCGAAGGAACCTGAATCATCGGAAAATAGCTTCGCATGAGGTGTAAGTGGTTGTTCATCATTATTTTGTTGAAAAATTTCCACTTGTGTAGGTGATATTGATGTGTTTAAGGATTTGTATTTATTTTTCTCAAGTTTTAAGACACTATGAGGTTCAAGATCAGTGTCAAGTGTGTGGACTATGTTGTTGTAGATGTATTTCATTTTGCGATGAAGAGTGGAAGGCACACCTTTCATGGCATGAATCCATTGTTTTCCTAAGATAAGATTGCATGAAATTTCATAAGGCATAACATGGATTGGTGTATTCAAGGTGACCACTCCAATGGTAAGAGGTATAATGATTACCCTTAGCGGTTTCTTTTTGACATTATCAAATACCTTAATAGAGAAAGAATCAGATCAAATGGTTGATTGATAAATGCCAAGCCTATCCAAAAGGCTCACACTACACACATTAATAGAAGAACCAATATCAACAAGAGCTCTCTTTATCCCTTTTGTTTTTTATTGAGAAATGGTCATGAAAGCTTCATTTTTTTTGCACGTCCAAAGAGGGGAGTTCACTTTGGTGGAAAAGAAAGTCAACATTTGGTCCTTGAATCATGGCTGCTATAGCAATTGGTTATGTATTAGAAGGGATAAGAACTTATTGCAAGGCTAATTGGATCATGTTGTGATAGTGAGGGGAGGTTGATTTAACTTTTTCAACAAGATTATACTCCTTTATGTGGTGCAGGAGCACCTTCACCATGATTCTATTTTGTAAATGATTTCATTTTTTCATTTTTAGAAGTCATTTAAAAGTAATTTTCAAAAAAGTGTAATGATGTCAACAATTATTGCAATCAAAGTGTAAAAGTTGCATAAAGCAACAATTAGGGAGTTGAAAAGGTCATTAGGGAGACTAAACATTAGTGGGAAGTTGGAAATCAGTTGGAAACTGATTATTCATGTTGTAATGTCTTTAAAAATGCTCTTTGTACGTTCATAAGCTGGTGGGTGATTGAAAATTTGAAACGGAATAATGGAAAGCACAATTTTCTGTAATTTTCTTCAGAAAATTCACAGTTTCCAGCCTTTGTACGGATTTTTATGGCTTCAAATGATGGAATAAATGTTTGTAAGTGTTAGAGGGAACAATCACCTTCCATTCCAATTTGTTTCATGTAGATTGGTTCATTTTTCAAGAAGTTATGCTAATTTTTGTAAATACAGCCTAAACTCTGATCTAGGGTAACAATTTGCAATAAAATTTGTGTTTCTCACAATTTAACCATTGGATTTTGCTACAAATTGGAAAAGATTTTTGTAATGATATCCTCTAAATTCTCACTGGAGCGATTGGATTAATTTGTTGATATGTGAAAGTTATAAGTGATGGTTTGCATGCATATCTGGTTATTTCAATCTAATTTGTAACAAAGAAGTCCGGACAGCAAGCCTGTGTTCCAAAACAAGTGTACCTAAAAATGAAATATGTTTTTAATGGCAGAAATGGGTGCTCAAATTTTTTTATTTTTTTTTTAGATTCAATCTTGTTTGAAAATTACACTCGATTTAGTGTTTTGATTCCTTTCAAGCAAAATTTGAGTTTTTGGTGCAAATAATTGGTAAATCTGATAAAACAGAGAAATAAGGTTGTGTAATTGATTTATTTCTGTCAAAATGATGATTTTTAAGATGTATGAAGGTCTGGTTTGAGTTTTATAAAGGTTTAGGGTCAAGTTTGGAGAGTTGGGCTTTATAGCCATGAAGAAATTCAAAGAAATTGAAGTGATTTTCGTAAGGGATTGAATGAGAATTGTTTGAAGTATTGTTGTTTCTTCCTTTGCTCTGTATCAGATTGGTATCAGAGCCCAAGAAAGATATGGGCTGATAAGTTGGTTGTGGTTTGTGGTTTGTAGTTGTGGTTTTTTGGTTGTTTGCAGGAAAGTGAGTTGTGAAGCAAGGAGGAATCTTGCTTGAGAGGATGGAGAACTTGAGAAAGCATTTGCAAGCAGAGGAAGAGAGAAAGAAGAAGAAGAGACAAGCCAAGTTTGATAAAGAGATTGCTGAGATTAAACAAGAGATGCAAAGGATGGATAGAGAGTTCCTAGAATCCATAAAAAAGATAGAACAACAGATGAAGCACTTAATGAGTTGGCACTTGAAAATACACAAGAAAGTTTCATGGCCTATTCACAAGATAATCAAAAAGAGAAGGGAAATCAGAATGAAAGAACAAGAATCATTTGAAGATGCAAGGGAATACTTCATTGAAGAAGAAGTTGCAGATAATCCAAGTCATGAAGATGAAGAGAATATCAAGAGCATATACCTGATTCTAGAGGTTGAGGACATTGAGTTGGTTAAGGGAATGATCATGGATGAATTGTTCATAGAGGTTTACAAGGAGTTGCAGCATGATGGAGGTATCATGATTGTCACCTTATATCATTTCATTGTGTTACTAATGCTTTGGACAAAGGATTGTTTGCAGGTTGAAGGACAAAGGGAAAAGCATGGTTTTGAGATGTATCAAGGAGTAAGGTATTTTATTTCAGAGGGGAAGCATGGAAGATAATTAATTTGCATGGACAAATTTAAACCAAAAGTGAAAATGAAGGTGATAAGAAGTAGATTAGTGGCAATGCATCTAGAGAAGGAAATTTTGTTGGCAACAACACTTTCAAGTGGACTTGAAATATTTTTGGTGGGGATTTTGGTGCAGGAGCACCTTCACCATGATTCTATTTTGTAAATGATTTCATTTTTTCATTTGTAGAAGTCATTTAAAAGTAATTTTAAAAAAAAATGTAATGATGTCAACAATTATTGCAATCAAAGTGTAAAAGTTGCATAAAGCAACAATTAGGGAGTTGAAAAGGTCATTAGGGAGACTAAACATTAGTGGGAAGTTGGAAATCAGTTGGAAACTGATTATTCATGTTGTAATGTCTTTAAAAAATCTCTTTGTATGTTCATAAGCTGGTGGGTGATTGAAAATTTAAAATAGAATAATGGAAAGCACAATTTTCTGTAATTTTCTTCAGAAAATTCACAGTTTCCAGCCTTTGTACGGATTTTTACGGCTTCAAATGATGGAATAAATGTTTTTAAGTATTAGAGGGAACAATCACCTTCCATTTCCAATTCGTTTCATGCAGATTGGTTCATTTTTAAAGAAGTTATGCTAATTTTTGTAAATACAGTCTAAATTCTGATCTAGGGTAACAATTTGCAATAAAATTCGTGTTTCGCACAATTTAACTGTTGGATTTTGCTACAAATTGGAAAATATTTCCATAATGATATTCTCTAAAGTCTCAACAGAGCGATTGGATTAATTTGTTGATATGTGAAAGTTATAAGTGACTGTTTGCATGCATATCTGGTTATTTCAATCTAATTTGTAACAAAGAAGTCCGGACAGCAAGCCTGTGTTCCAAAACAAGTGTACCTAAAAATGAAATATGTTTTTAATGGCCGAAATGGGTGCTCAAAAATATATTTATTTTTTTGAGATTCAATCTGGTTTGAAAATTACACCCGATTTAGTGTTTTGATTCCTTTCAAGCAAAATTTGAGTTTTTGGTGCAAATAATTGGTAAATCTGCTAAAATAGAGAAATAAGGTTGTGTAATTGATTTATTTCTGTCAAAATGATGATTTTTAAGATGTATGAGGGTCTGGTTTGAGTTTTATAAAGGTTTAGGGTCAAGTTTGGAGAGTTAGGCTTTGTAGCCATGAAGAAATTCAAAGAAATTGAAGTGATTTTCGTAAGGGATTGAATGAGAATTGTTTGAAGTATTGTTGTTTCTTCCTTTGCCTCTGCATCATTATGTTTTGTGGAGGTAAACAAGGAGGACCTGGTAAGATGGGATTAGACAAAGGTAATTTTGTTGGGGTTAGTTGTTGTGGTTACAGATTATTGTGAGTGTTATATGTATGAGAAATGATATTATAACTTGGTTTCTATGATACATTAGTTTGAGGAGGGTAAAGGATAAGTTTAGGTTTATTTTGAATTTTTTGTTTGTGTGAAGGTGGGTAGAGAATTATAGGGTTGTTAGGATGCCCCATGGGGTATGTATGAGGTCCATTGATCAAGGGGGTTCTAATGGAAACTTGTGCATTCACAACCTTAGCGGTCTTAGGTTGATATATCTCTAATGAAGGGAAATCGAGAATCAACTTTTTATCTAAGGAAGATGCGTTATTATTTTTGTCTTTTTCTAGCACCATGATATTCTCCCTACAAGGAGAGTGTTTAAGAGAAGAACAAGTCACATGTTCTTGACAAGTAAGGATTTATTCTTCCACAATAACTTTATTGCCAATAGGGGAATGATCAAGGATGGGATTATTAAGAGTTGGATGATTATGAGAAGGTGCTAGTGGAATGTTCATTGTTTTTAAGTTCTCATCCTCTTGTGTCATGTTATCTGCCCTAGTAGGAGAGCTTGTAATATGTTCATCCAAATTTGAAGTTTGTAAAGTAGCTTAATCACAAGTGGGAGATGCATCAAGTGAAGGACCAATATGGTTGTCAAATAGATTGTCCCAAATGGAAGGAGCATGATGAAAGGGAGGATCAAGGCTTTCATGATTCTTAATAGGGATGTCTTCTAACACCAACCTATCCTCTTTACATTAACGAGGGATATTAGGAGATAGACAAGTTTGATTGTCATGACCATGGAGACTTGGTAAGGTGATATTTAGAAATGTGTCTATGATCTCATATTCTTGTTGTCTAACATCTTCCAAAGGGGAATGAATAGATGGACAATCAAGACTCTCAATTCTTGTAGCTTCCTTCACCAATATACCTTCGCCATTAATAGAAGAGGTATCAGGGGAAGAACAAGTATGATTGTCATAATTGTATATAGTACCATTCTCACCAATGGGAAATGTAAGGTTAAGGATTGTGTCAATGGTTTGACCATGTTTCTTAAAGTCCTCATTGTGGTAATCAAAATTGAACTCATAAGAGGGAATGTTGTACTTATAGAATCCACTATTAGTGAAATAAAAACCACATATTTTGAAAGAAAACATGGGAAAGAAAGTACAATGCAATGAATTAAAAGGAAATGAAATTTTTAGTTTTTAAGCAAGCTAATTTTTTTTTACACAATGAAACAATCAAAAATGAAATGTTGTGAATGCAAAAATGAAATTAAAAAATGCATGATATGTGATATTTTAAGTGATATCCAATGAAATGCATGTTATGGAAACTCAACTAACTGATACAAATAGGTAAAGGCACCAAACAAAAGCATAAAAACTAAGTTTTCAGTTCTATAAAGGGCAGTTTCAGGGGTGAAAAGGGAATGATTCACCCAAGGTGACAAATGAGTCCCAGTATAGAATTTTTTTTAGAATTTTTAGAAATTTTTGATGGATTTTGATGTCATATGAGTGCTATGATGTAGACTTGAGTTAAAAATGTAGAATTTCAAAAAAAATACATGAATTTAGATGCCAAAAATGCAACCTAAATACATTTTTTATGAATCCAAAATTTGAAACCTAGCATGCAAATGAAACCATGCAAATTCAATGCAAGGCTATATCTATGGTGAAGGACTCCAAATTCAGATAAGAAAGTGTTTGAAAAGAAAGTTCACCAAAATGTACCATAGATTTTTGGCACCCTAATCCTTTCTAACACTTCTAGGGTTTTCCACCTAAAAGGAAAAAGATGAGCCAAAAATGCTTATGTTACTTTCAAAGTCAATAAAATATGGATGGAATATGGATGAAATGTACCTAGATGAATTCTTGAGTCCAAGAAACTAATAAGATCAATTGATTAGTGAATTCAAACTAAAGGAAAACAAGTTGTTTGGAAATACATTGTGTAATACAAGAACATTTGGAAATAAATAGAAAACTCTAATGAAAATGGACCAAACTGGAAGTGTGCACTTGGAATGTGAATGGAGACTAGAAATGAAATTTGAAATGTTGTTGATGCTAATTTCCAAGCCTGGTGGGACTCATTCACCATTCTAGGCGAATTAGTCCCAGTTCTACACAACTATGTTGAAACCTGTTTATGACAAAAGGGTCTCTAAAAATGCAAAAAAACTCAAATTTGACTTGGAAGTGGGACTCATTCAACACGCATGTAAAATGATTCCACTTTTGAATTTCTAAATATTCAAGAGTGGAATATAGGGCTTTCAATTTTCACTTTGATTCTCTACAGGTGTTCACTTATGAAATTCTAATTTATGAACCTAAAAATGAGTTTTTGTTGATATTTTGACTTGTTGAATGAAGAGAAGACTTAAGAAACCTTGAAAATTTATCTTCACTGATTTCTAGGCTTCCAAGAAGTCTAAAATCTACACACACAAGGCAAGAGAGAGAAATGTTGAATGTTAGGGCATGGGGGTTTGCCTTGGTCAAAACCCTTTTAGGTAATTAAACCAAAATGATGAAAGAATGTAATGAAACATGCAACAATGGAGTTTATTACCTTGACATGATGTTTGATCTTGAAATTCTATAGAAAAACATGAAGAATTTTCCCTTGAATGTCTGAAAATTGATATCTTGGTGACTTGAAATGATAAAACCCTAAGTTGCTTGACTTGAGATGGAAAATTGGTGGATGAATGAATGATAAGAGATGTGAATTATGGTTAAAAGACTTATATTTATAGGAATTTCACCTTATTTTCCCATTAATACCTCATCACAAGATGACATGAAGTAAGATTAAACTTAAATTTCACTTTTTTTCTCGCTCAAAGGTCAAAATTGGGCCAAATGGGACTCACTCGCCACCCATGGTGAATGGGTCCCACTTGGATGGGACTGATTCACCATGGATGGTGAATGGTTCCCACAGGGGCCATTTTGATAGCTAGGAAACTAGGAGATAAGGAAATAAGGTTTAAATTGCAACTTTGTCAGTTATTTGATCAATTTAAGCCTTGAGATGCACAATATGGGTTAATAGGGGCATATTAATGATGATGTAAAGGTCAATTAGGGCTTGGGACACAAAATTCAATGTGAAAGTGTGATTAAATACACTTTACAACACTAAAATGAGGTCCACATAGCCTAGGAAGGCACAAGAACCAATGTGAATGTGCAAGACACATTACAACACTAGTTTATCATTAAGTTTAAGTTATAATCCTTCTAGATTGTTATGATAATACTATTAAACACATTTTATAATGTTGAATTAAGGAGAAATAGGTTCATTAGGTCTAGAAAAGCGTGAAAGTATCTTACAACACTTTACAACACCTTTACAAGACATCGTTAAATGAATTTGAAAGGGTCCAAGACCTAGTGTGGATGCATAAAATGCTTCACAACACTAGATTAAGATCTCATTGAGTCCATTTTATCATGAATTATTCCCATGTCAAGCAAGAGGTCCATTTTTCTATGGCACAATAAACAACCTATAATACCTTTTCAAATTACCACAAATACATGAAACACACAAATACATAAAAGAATCATACAAACACTAATTTGACACATTCTAGACCCATAAAACTAGAAAAAATAAAAAATACACCAAATTCTAGTAACCTCCAAAATAGAGCAAGGTTATCTAACATATGAGGTTAGCAAAATAATTAAACATGGGGAGACCAATCAAACCAATACAATTGCAACTCTAATTTTTAAGTCAAAGTATCCACACTCAAAGGGTAGTCCTAACTTTCAATGTCAATTTCCTTGACCTAACCCTAAGAACATAATAACTACATTAATATAAGTTAAATAAAATTAATTTTTAAATGTATCATAGCACTTCCATTCAATACAAAGGAAAGTGCTCATAAAAAAATTAGAGCTATAGAAAGTTAATGGGAAAAAAAATGTGAGAAGGTGAGAGGACTATACCATTTATTGAACTATCTCACATAAAATTATAAATATCCCTATAGAGGAGGGGGATCAACTAATCCAAGACCGTAGGCCATGGGAGGGTCCTAAGCAACAAGCTACCCTGATCTACCTCAAGCTTGCTAAGTGATTTGGAAAGGTTAAGCGGTTAAGGTAAAAAAGGAAGAGAAATTTGGTTTCTAATATCCTTCTACGAACTCAAATGTTTCAGGGGGTCAAATGAGCTGATTTCTAGAGTTCAATCTACAACTCAAAAAACTCACTGCCTGAGGATGACAATGCAGGACACATAATCCTATGTGGTGAGCTGGCGTCTCAATGGGGTGCTAGCATCTGTATGGATAGAGAGTGTTGGGAATAGATAGAAACACTAGGAAGCAAGATAATAGATTGAATGATAGATTATATTCTATAAAAAAATGTAAAGAATGTACAGAAATGAAGCACAACAAGAAGAATACTTTAACTAATATATCTTTGAATTAACAAAGAAGCATAAGAATGTGATATCAAACTTCATGCAACTTGTTTCTTCAAGTAGCTCCAATTGGGAAGTACCTACATACACAAGACTAAGGAAAATTTTGGTGTTATTTTTAGAGTACTGCCTCACTCAGTCCCCCACTATGGTGTTTCCAACTCCATGGATAGCCAGATAGAAATGATGTAGAAAATGATAAAGTAAGTGTATTGGAAATGGAAGCACCAAATAATAAACAAAACAAAATGTGCTATTATGCAAGTATGATGATACAAAATTGAGTGCTAATGGTGGGTATCACCTTCATAGCAACGTGCTCTCAAGGCAAGTAGAGGATGGTGTGAGCTTACAAGTTATCCAACAACACTATCACAATGAATGGAGTGGAGAAGCCAAGAGATCAACAACTTGCAGCTACAATAGAGGTGGTGAAGCTTGAAAGTGTGTAAGTGAGTGTCTAGATTGAAGCCAAGATAGAATTCCTTCAAGAAGCTAGCATGAATGAATGTTTTAGAAATTTGAAGGAAAAATAGAGGTAAAGGATTCATTTTGCATCGATCAAGGGGGAAAGATGCATTACAATTGATATCCAATGGAGGAACGTAATGCCTTTACAGATTCCAAAGGAAAGAATTGTATTAGGATGGACACACACATGTCCCTAAAAAAAATTTTCCACCAACACACAAACAAGCTATTAGGTGGATGGTGAGAGGTGGTAGATGTTGGGTTTGCATCATCAAAATTACATTTTCTAAGGTAAGGGGTATGAAAATGAGGAATTTGTGAGGGGAAAAAATTCATGCCATCACATTTTCCCCCACTTTAGTGAGCATATGCGTCAACAGAAGTGAGGTCAAGTAGAGATGAAGTTGAAGAGAATATAGCTAAATTTTTGAGGAAGAAAACCACAATCTGGCATGCTCAAACGAGCAAGAGAGAGATATGGCTCCACAAGTACTTGGTCCTATGGAAATTTGAATAAAAGCTCTATAGGTGCTCAGTCCTATAGAATTGGCTACATGGGTTCTCAGTCCCGTAGAAGGTGAAAAAAGGTTCTACAAGTGCTCAATCCTACCAAATGAAAGAACTTTATAGGTGCTCGATACTGCAAAGGAGGCACCATAGGTGCTTGGTCCTGAGGGGCCAGATATGAAAGGCTCTGTAAAGTTTGATTGGTCATTACAGGTGCTCGATCCTCCAAGCTTGATTGTAAAAGAAACTTCACATGTGCTTGGTCCTACAAAGCAACAAATGTTAATTCATAGACAAAACATGTTAGGCAAGAAAAAGTTTTCAAAAGGGTCCCTCAAGAACCCTTCAAGATTTCAAGGGTCCCACACAAAGGGATGCTCCATTTGAAAAGTGATGACAATTTTGCAAATGATCCTATCATCAAGAAATCAAAAAAAAGAATGGCCTTCTCGAAGGAGAATTTTCAATTCTTTTTTCTATGAATTTGATTTCAAAAGAAAATATTGCTAAGGGGATCCTTGTTGAAGGATGCAATTTTTGAAAAGTGCAAAATTTTTAGTAATGGATTTGTTGGCCACAGAATGAACCTTATTGAAAATCAAATTAGGATCCCACCTTAAGATGGTGTGTGTGAATTAAAGGAGCATGTTGCATCCTAAGGAAAGGAAGAAAAGTTGCAAAGATGTTTTGGCCCATGATACATGATGAGATGTATACATGGAAATATGGTCACACACATGAGGGAAAACACATAGGAACCACAACACCAGGAAGCAAGAAAAGAAAAGAGAAATATAAACAAATAAAAATAAGCAAAGACGAAGAAATCAAGAGATATGAGGATTAGGGAGTTTGGGGTCAGATCAGTTCTTATAGGTAGCCCATGATATATATGTGAAAAAAAGATCATCAATCCCCAAAGTTCCCAAATCCAAAGAAAATCATGTGAAAAAAAATTAAAAAATTAGGTCAACGTGGAAGGGAGGCATAAATTCCCCCAACACTTTGCATCATCCCCAATTGTTGAAAATGAAGGTACAACATGCAAAAGAATGATGTAATAAATAGAGGAATTTTATGACACAATTCCACTCCTATATCCAAGAACCTACAAGGGTGACAAGGGTCCTCCAAGAACACACAAAAAAAAGCACTAGGAAAACACAACACACACACAAATCTACTCTATAGATAAAGAAGAGGAACCTGTGTAGTCTTCATCAACCAAGAGGTCATCATTCTCCCAAACTAGATCATCATAAGGAAAGAGAAGATGAACCTGCAATGGTATAATAGCAAGGGGAGCACCCTATAACTCTCCTATGACAAGCACTAAGGAAGAATTCCCATCAAGGTTTTCTTCACTCAACTCCTATGATGTAAATGCCATTAATCTTGTAAAGATCACCAACAAAGCCAATACATCATCTATCGAGTTAAACATGCACTTGACAAGAGTACCATGTGTTAATTGAGTGGGAGATGAAGGAGGTTCCCAAGATCCACCATAAATTTCATCAAAAGAGATGGTGACAAACTCGAGAGACGTCAGGGCTACCTCCATCACCAAATGGTGCAAGCCAAAGCAAAACCCTTTCTTGAAGAAGGTGATCCCTTCTTCTAGCGTCTATTGGAAGTGAGGTTGTCCTCCAACTTAGGCTTCATCAGAGGATGTGGAAACCCCATAGAGGAAGAAAAAGGTGAGTAGGAAGAGGATAAGGCCACATTAGACACCACTATGGTGTTTGAAATGTCCATGAGCCAAGAAAATGGAGCAAAGTTTGGAAGGGGTATCAAAAGAGAAGACTACCAAAGGAGGGATGAACACCTATACCCTTTTGGGGTGAAGGTCACTAGCATTTGTGAGAGGATTCAAAAGAAAAATCGAGGGGATGGGAACTAAAGCATAAGGAACAGAAGGGGGAAGCACATTGTAGACACTAAAAGTTGTCCTAGGCTTGCAACTTTATTGAATCCCCTTTCATACTTAATAATTAATTAATTTTAATTATGTAGTTATTGTCTAATGTCATCAATCTCCTATTAATTAAATAGTTTTAATTATTTAATTAAGTCATTTCCATCACTCTATTTTATCTCTTGACTAATTAAATATTATTTAATTGCATCACTAACATTAATGTCTCCTATAATTAAATAAATATAATTTATTTAATTATTACTATCTTGTCTACTATAATTAAATAATTAATCCTAATTATTTAATTATTCACTTATCTTTTTTCTCTACAATTAAATAAACATTATTTATTTATTTTAACGACTTTCTAAATTAACTTTCCCTCCCACCTTTTTGAATTAAATTACTATTAATTCAAAAAATCAATTTTCCTTTTGCCTCTAATTAAATAATGTGGCCATTATTTAATTATTCACTTGACCATTAAACTAAATGATTTTCTTAGTTACTCTCTTAGTCTCATTCTTATTCCCTCTTGTCACATCCAATTTCAACCATTGATTAATCCTTTTCAATCTCGGTTGTCCATTCAAGTTTGGATCTTCTATAAAAGACACATTTCATGCTCATTTTGATATATCCAGTTTATGTAAGTAAATACTATTGAGACAACAATACTTCAATATTTTTCTCATCATTTAGGCTACATTTTCACAGGAATCTTAGGGCATTGATCAATCAAATCAAAATAGAGAAGGGTAATAGAGGTCAATCAATGGAGGCTTGAAGCTTTGGTAATATCGTTTTACTATTTTACACTATAATCATCCTTTGTTCTTTATTACTTGATTAGGATTGTTAGAATTGTTGTTTAATGCTTTATTATCATTAATCCTGAATTTATAACCCTGATTACAATGGTGAATCTGATGTGAAAGGACAAGTTTTGTAGATTTTTGTATGTAATTTCTAATTTTGCATATTACAAGTACAGAACGACACAACTGCTACCTGGAATGACATAATTTCTTTTAGTAGTTCCCTGCATCTATGGCTTGCAACAATGCAATTTCTTTAGACTAGGGAATATTTTTAATTTGATTGATTTCTCAAGTTTTGGATTTCGTAGTCTAACTCCCTAATCACATCATATTAGTCTCTCATTTGCTCGGATTTGGTCATTTTTTTCATGTTTTGCAGGTTCGGGATGGTTTTCACAATTGATTGGGGCTTCGACACCACTGTTAGAAAATTTACTACTTTCTTATGATGTAGTCGATCTTCGAAGTGACATAGTCACCATCTTGTACAACACAAGTGTGAGCTGTGTATTATGTTTTGGTGAGCTACAACTTCCTGTTTGCTTTGAATTTAGGGTTTTATTTAGATTTTAAATTTTTGTCTTTTATGTTCAATAGAATAGGGGCTTTTTGTATTACTGATGATTTCTTTGTGCATGTGGCATAAACCTTGGGAGGAGTTCTAAAAGATATTTTGAAATTGAAACTTGATGTTCACTTGTCAAAGACTAGAAATTGAAACTACTAACGGTGGTTTTGTAGGGATTTCATTGATTAGATCTCTCTTTCAAATGTCTATTTACAATTACATTAACTAGGGGGTTAATTAATCACTTTTTTTTTGTTCTTCTAAGGTGGTATATGTATGCTCTCACCTTGTGAAAACTCGGTGATTAGAATTCATACCCATCTCTTTTATTTTTTTAACCCCTTAGAGGACTTTCCTCCTGATTTGTGAGAGGGAATGACTTGAGTCATACTTTTTTTTCGGTCTACTATACAAATAATTGTGGTTGTGACAAAAGTTGTCAATCACCTAGCACAAATGTTCTATACCAATAGAAGTCTCCCTTAGTATCCATGAGATGTGTAAAAACCATTTCTTAGGGTTGGGAGACCTCTTAAATGAGTGAACCACTACATGTATAGACACCAGATTGTCCCAAAACACTGATGAGAAACCACTTGCTATAGAAGCCAAAAACCTTTTTTTCTTGCTGGTGCAGGAGGTTGGACCTCTAAAGCTACCCTACACTTACTATTCATTGTGGAGATAGAAAACCCCTCGGTTCATAAGATCTCTAAATCTTTAGAATAACAGGTTTTTGGTGTTCCTGTGTCGTGGTGGGGGGGCCAATGTCACCAATATCTCTAGTTTTTTTCCTTGTATTAGTATTTAGAGTAATCCAAGTATGGACTCAAAAATTAGTATCCTCTTTCCATCCTAGATTGTGCATGCTTACAAGTGTTTTCAAATTTGTAGAGATCGATTAAAAATTTTGGGCTAATCTAGGCCCTATTCATACTTTTACTCTGATTTTGTATCCGAGTCATCCAAAGTATTATGTATGTCATGTTTTGTGTGTGTGTTTTTCAAAACAAACATTTTCAATCTCAATCAAAATTCACACCTGGAATCTATAACATTTCAACCTTGAAAATAATCAAAAGCTTGCTCAAAAAGTCAAACAACACAAATGTCCACATGATCTCTTGCAAAACCAAAATCCCTAAGCAAAGATCCATGTTTCACTTTTTCAAACATAAACATTGTAGTTCAAGGTATATCAAAAAATGAATCTTGAAGAACTACCACAACTGATACATTGCTAAGAAATGTTTATCAACTCCCTTTAAGGAATGAACCAAATTTTCATTTCCAAAATCAGCCTAGCATTGAAATATCTTGGGGCATCTTTCTTCAATTTTGATCTTTCAATCCTTGCATACACATAATTAGTCAAAAAAAAAAAAAATCTTGAACTTAGGTTACTATCCTTATGTCTTGAATCAAACAATGGCTATTAGTCACCCATATCACTTGAGGTTCATCATCCTTGAGTTAGAGAATATAGAATCATCTTTGATTACTAAAGTGATCCCACAAAAGTGGTTTACAATTTCTAGGAGATTCTAATTTTTGTTGAAATCACATTGTATACACCTAAAAATGGTCACATTATAATAAGTCTGGTAATTAATTAAATACAAGATATTTAGTTAAATCTCTAGTTCAATCTACATATAAATAAATTTAATTATTTATTTATATTGTTCATTTTCTAATTCTTCTATCTTAATTAAATAAGTTTAATTACTTATTTAATTTAATCACTTTTCTAATTCTTCTTAATTAAATTAAATAAGCTTTACAATTTATTTAATTTAATTATCACATTGCTTTATTTTGAATAAAGTAGATATTCTTCCTTTTTCCAAAATCATGAAATCATCTTTAAATCTTCTAAAAATCACATTTCTTTATTTTAAATAAAGTAAATATTCTTCTTTTTTCCAAAATCATAAAATCATCCTTAAATATTCTTAATATTCTTCTTTTTTTCCAAAATCATGAAATCATCTTTAAAATCTTCTAAAAAGCCATCTCACATTTAATTAAATATTTTTCAATATTTAATTAGAAATTCCTTATCCACATTTCACACATAATTAAATATTTTTCAATATTTAATTAGAAATTTCCAAAACCACATGTCACATGAAATTAAATAATTTTATTATTTAATTAATGAATTACCTTCAACTACAAAATCAACTCATAACTAAACTTGAAAAATGGCAAGTTGCCTTCTTTTTCTAGTGAAAGGTTTTGTGGGAAGGAAACATCTTCCTTGTTCTCTAGTTTCCATCTTTCTCTCCAACTTTTCCATATCTTACCGTTCATCTTACCAGACTAAATCTCAACCATTGATCTTTGTCCACATCAAAAATCTATAAATCTAACCTTTAATAGGCCATTTGCAACACATTCTTCAGACATCCTTATGCTGTCAAAATCATTCTTCTATCTTCCATACATCATCATCTATCATCTTCATCAGGTCGTTATGCTACAGAATTGAACAACCAACATTCCTTCAACAATCAACCTTCAAAATATTGCATTCTTGTGCAGGTGGAGACAAGCCATGGAGATCAATCAAGTCTAAGTTTGAAAATGGGTTTGCATGTTCTTTATTTATTTTTATTTTCATTATAGTTTGTGCTTCATGGTGCTTGATAGGATTTAATTAGTTTATTGTTTTCAAAAGCATTTAAACCTTTTGGATTTTTTTCCTATCTATACACATATTTTTAGAAAATATAATGATTTAAGCCTTAAAAAGTTCCATTTAAATCATTTCAATTGAAGAGGATTTTATCAAACTACCTTAGATCAAACCCCCTTGGATAGAACCCCACTATTTTTAAACCATACCTATAACAGAGTCTCCTTTACACCTATCAAAATGTTGATAAAAAACCACTTTTTATTTACCTTTTGGGGGATCAAATGAATTCATTTAAAATTTATTTTTTGTAAGTATGTAGTCCTTATTATAAGCTTCCCAAAAAGTATAATTTTAAATAAATTTAATTTTATTATTATATTTATTTTTTATTTCTTGTGAATATAGGTTTTTCACCAAAAATCAAGCTCTTTGTTCTGTACGTGGAAAAATAGAGGATTATCAAACAAAAATTTTGAAAATAATGAGTGCACCAGATATTGAAGTCTTTGATCCAACAAAAAAAAAATTGATTTCGATACATACAAAAAAAGTTACGCATTATACGATCGTTCTATGTCTGAATTGTAATTGGTTTGACTTTGAAACTTGATTTAAAAAAAAATCAATAAAAAACTATATAACCAAGAGGAAGCACTAGATATAAGAGTTATAAATATAAATTCAAAAGAATTATAATTTTATACTTCATGGAAAAAAATTTATGCATTATACGGTGAGTGTCACTTTTTAAAAATGTTGTTTTATGAAAAAACTAGTTTTCGAGGGAGATGGAAAAAAAAGTGCAATCTGATTCCAAAAATTTTGAAAAAAATATATTTAGAGTCTACAGAAAAAATTCCATGAAACTCTAGATTGCATCATCTTCAAATTCCTCATGGTTTCACCGCTATAGGTGCCCGAAAGTAAAGATTTACTTTTAAAAAAAAAATCAGTGTCCAATTTGGCCAAAAATTGTAAACCACTATTGTGGGATCATTAGGGAACTCTTCCTGGAGTTCATCATATCCTACTTTAGCATACCCTCTCTTGATCACTTGTCTGTGTTTCTAACCATCATAGCACAGGTAAATCCTTGTGTCACAATTATCTTTAGACTTAGAGTTGCCTTGAGTTCTTGTATTTTTATCATATCAAGCTTGTCATCTATAGAGTCATACCATTCCATTCCCATATCTTTGTTGGACTCAGGGAACACTGAGAGGGGGGTGAATAGTGTTCAACAAATTTAAACTTTAAATCCAAATCTTGAACCATTTACAACACATAAATAGAAATAAAGACGCAAGCAAATGAACAAGATAATCAAAGCATCATAACTCCAATATGTTTATGTGGAAACCCTGTTAGGGGAAAAACCATGGTGGAGATTAATCCACAATTATACTCTATTAAAAGTATGAGTAAAAGGGAATGCTCATGCATTCAGGCACACTACCTAGAGCTCACTGCTTAAAATAAGGAAGGCTCACTGCCTTACAAAATGTTTGTGATTACAACAAAAATTGGAATTGAGAGGATAGAATCTCCAATTGCCTGGATTCAAATCCAATGAAGTTCAATAGACAATCTTTAGCCCTTCTGACTAATTCTATATTTTTCCCCTACTCTACTCTACTCTAGTTTGCTCTGCTCTACTTTTCTTTACTGAAATAGTGCAAAGATCACTCAATCACCCTTCTAATACTCACACACACATATTTTCTACTCTTCACACATATTCACACACTTTCACACTTGCTTTCATACACAAAATTAATTATTGATCTCGTATATATCTACTAACAAAAATTTCATTGCTTCAAGTCGACTTTAACAAAACATGAAATATCCTTCAATGGTTAGCTCAAATCACAAATTAAATTCAATGTGCACCCACACAAGTCTAATAAAATATAGCTATGACCCAAAATAAAATAACCAACACAAGAAATAATTAATCAATTACTCCTTATACATCTGTGACATGCGTCATTCACTAGGTCAACCACAATGAGCAATTAAACAGAAAGACATCCTACCAAAACATCCAACTGGATCTCCTAACTCATACATTGATCAATGCAACATCACACAACTTAACAAGAGGATAGTATAGATGGTTAAAAAACTCTCTTGGAGATCCACAACTCAAAATGATGATCTGATGAAGCATATAGATTGATATACTAACCGAATACCCTATTCTTCATACTCTATCAGTAAAATATTGATCTTTACTTATCTTGCTAGTATGGATAAATCTTGGTTGGTAGACTGGAAGGATGACTTAGGTTGCCATCAATGACAACACTAGAAGCCACATGCCATCAAGCAAGCCATATTCCAACAATCTCCCACTTTGGCATTGATGGCAACACTTAGTGAAAAATGACTAAGTGTTAGAATTCAAAATTTCAAAACTCAAACCCCCCCTTAGAATGATAAAGCATTTTTCACTACTCTCCTCCCCATTTGGCATCAATGAAAAATATATTCTTCACTAAGCTCTCTCTCCCTTTTAAAAAATTCAAAATTTGAAGTACAATTGCTACTTAAGTTAGAAAATTAACTTGTACTTATCTTTCATACCCGAAAGGAATTTCTTCCATGCTTCTACAAAAATCCCAATGGTTAGGATCATGTTATTATTCTTAGATGTCTTGTTAATAATTTTAGTGAGGGATTCTAGGATTGTAATTTCTTCTTCTAGTTTTTCTCCTTTCCTCAAGACCTCAATCAGCTACTCCAACTTGCATTCAGTCAGATCCTTGACTTTCCAAAAGGTGTCCACAAGAGTTTTTTTGGTAAAGTGGAATTTTGCATGCTCAGACTACAATTCCTAAATCTTTTTCTTGACTACTCCATCCTAGTCCTAAAGCATATTGTAATCTTAACCAATTTTAATCAACTCAGCTTCAATCTACTCCAGCTTTTCCTTATACCTCCCAACAACATGAGGCCACCGAAGACAATAGTTGTAAATGCTATTAGTTGAATTAATACATTGCCTCAACTCATTCATTTTATTTTTCAATTTGGTAAGGGACAACCTAAACTGCTCCTTTAGATGCAGAATTACTTCTTCCTCTTTCATGTCCTGAGGCTCAGAGGCCATAGCCTCCATAATACATTCAATCATTTCTTTTGGAAGCAAATTCTTCAAACTTTCCAATCCAATGTTATTATGCACAAAGTAAGAACTCAATGTGTTCTCAATCAGGTCCTACTCATATGAGGGTGTTGATACTCAATTATGATTGTCCTTGATGACAAACTTCTCTATAGTTTCAAATGATTCTCTCAGCTTGGTTATATTCAGTTGGTCTCTAATTTTCAGTGAATAGTTTACTCTCTTGTCATACTTGGCTTCTATTTCAGATTCAGTGCTCAGTTTGTATTTTTATCTCTTGACGGTACTGATCTGCTTGTGTTCTTTGACAACGACAGGTTATTTTAATGTTTTCAGCGTTATTGTCAAGTATTTCATTGGATCAGCATTTCAATTCAGTTTGGCTTTGATCAGGGCAATTCTTTTGTTTAATTTCATGGGCATATTTTGATCGGTAACCATACCTTTGGTAAGAGATTTTATTTAATCTAATTGTCTCTTGCTTGAGTAATCTCATTATAAAAGTTTATATGGAAGTAGGATTCGATGAGGTTTGATTTACTTCTATGTTAGTCGGCCTTATATATGCTTTATATCACTCAAAGTCTTCATTCGGAGTTTTCGACCTCTTGGAACTATCATATGGATATTTGTTTTGGAAAATAATTATTGAAATGGTCGACATGGTGCTTGGTAATCACCTATGTTTCGATGGACACTTTTACTTGATTGATATCTTTATACTTTTTGAGCAGTCAAGGTTGTGATCAGCTCATTTCTTGTGGTCAACTTTATTTCAAATGTTATTATTTTGTCGATGACTTTGCCACGGACCTCAAAATAATGTTATTATCATTCTTTGCGGACCTCAAAGCTCCTTTCATTATGATTGAGATTTCGAATGATGAGAAAGTAATTTGTTTAGGGAAAACTTTTGGTAGTTTGTCTCTTTACAATAATTTTGTTCTGAACCCTAAATTCTGCTGGCTGCCATCTTGAATCTGCTAATCTTTGATACCTGGAGCATTTTCTTCTGAACACAGTGAAAAGGAAGAATGGTTATGTGTTTATCAGATGTTTTTGAGGAATCTTTGCATGCATTTTTAAGCTGGAATCTTGGCATATTCAGAAAACGTGGATGGCTTCGACTGGTATTTGGTTCTTTGTTCTTTCTTTCAGCTCATTCAGGTAACACTCTTTATTATGATTGTTGGCTTATTTTCTTCATCACGTGGCTGAAGATATTTATGCATGAAATGGTTTTGAGTGGGTATTTTAGGAATGTATTGCTACAGTAAGCTGCCTTATTCGAATGATTCTTGGACAGCTTGGTTATTATCTCATAGATGTTTCTCTTATTGCTCTTAAATGATTTCAAAGATTTATGGAATAAGGGTTTGTTTATTTCAATACGTGGGTATTGAGATTCCATCAGTTATATTGCAGATTTAGCATTTTATGTTCATGGGTTATCATGGTCTTCGAAGTTTCAGCAGTTACTTTGCAAAATTTATTATTTTCTGGTCAAGGGTTTTCTGAAAATGAAGTTTATCTATTTGGATATAAGGGAATCATGTTGAAAGAATGATTACATTCCTCAAACGTTTTATGGCACTTAAATGTATTTTCAGATTATGGGTATTCAGATTTTTGAAGATTAATAACAGGGGTTTTTCTGAAATAAACAAATAAGCTTGTGGGTTATCCATATTTTTGTTTCAAAATGATATTATTTGCAGTATTCAGGGTTTTGCCAAAACAGATGCAAAAATGATAAAGTTTCTTGATCTACACTTGTCAAATCTTTATTGATTCAGTCATAATCTTAACTGCCTTATTATTCGGGCGTTTCTCTTCAGTCAAAATCTATTCTGCCCAGCCATTACTACTGGAGATAGAGATTATTTGTCATTTATTCAAAAGGGAGATTTTATTGTCTTTACTCAGATCCATTGACCTTGAAATGTTTTGAAGACTTGTTACCTGAAAAATGATGTATAAATGTATACATAAAAACTCTTTTCTATTCTGGCACTATTATTGTAATTCTGAGTTGATCTTGGCTGAATGAAATGTATTGAAAACTTTGCATAAAAATAAGAACATAAAAGGCAGAGATGTAAAAAAAATCTCTTCTCTATGAAGTATTTTAAGGACTCAAGCTTTGGTTCCTTAAGGTATTATGTAGATGAGAGAACATAGTTGTTTATGCTTTACTGAAAATAGAGTAATCCTATGAGCTATCATTATTGTTTGAAAAACATAAGTTGAAGGGTTTGTACTCCCTAAGATAGATGTCTCAAAAATGAGGGGTTGGTGCTCCTTGAGTGGGTGCTCTAAAACTTACCTACAAGGCACTTGGAGTGATTTTTCTTCCCTGATTCAGGGTTTTCCACTTGGCCAAAATCTCTTGTGTATCTTTGTTTTTGTGTGATGGCTCTTCTATTTCATGCTACTATTCTATTTATTTAAATTCTCAATTGTGCATGCAAAAGATTACATTCAATACATGAATGACTTAATCTTTATATTGAGATCAAAGTATAAATATGTTTTAACTTTCATTTTGAGCAATGAATATCATTTTGGATTCACACTGATTCACCCCCCCTCTCAGTGTCTCTTTTAACTCCAACAATTGGTATCAGAGCGTAGGGTCCTCTGATTGGTGTTATTCACCTTGGATTGATTCTGGTTTTGGAGTCTTTTAAATGGCACAGTCTAAAGATGGTGCCTCTGTAACCAGAGCTTCGTTATTCAATGGAACAAATTATGTGTTCTGGAAAATAAAAATGGAAGCTTTTCTTATTTCTTTTGATGTCGATGTTTGGAGCATAGTTTTAAATGCATACAATGTACCAGCCTCTATTCCCACTGATCCTGCTGAGAAAAAGAGGTATGAAACAAATGCCAGAGCTAAGCATGCCATCCTGTGTGGTCTAACTAAAGACGTGTTCATTAAAGTCATGCATTGCAAATCTGCTCATGAAATCTGGGAAAAACTTGAAACTATATATCAAGGGAATGAGAAAGTCAAACTGTCAGAAATCATTACACTCAAACATCAGTTTGAGGAGATGAAAATGAAAGATGATGAAAAAGTGGCTGAATATTTCCTAAGAGTTGATGAAGTTGTTAATGCCATGAAAGGTTTAGGTCAAGAGGTTAATGAATTTGATGTGGTCACAAAGGTCATTAGAACCTTACCATCAAAATTTGAATCTAAGGTTTCAGCCCTAGAAGAAAAGAAACACTTTGATCAGCTTACCTTAGACAGCCTGCAAGGAATACTTACTGCCTATGAAATGAGAACTAGCAAAAACAATTCAACTGGAAAAGAAACTACCTTTAACACTGAAAAGAAAGAAAAGGTCGAAGTTAGTGAATCAGAGTTGTCTGATTCTAAAGAATCCAATTTTGTTAGAAAACTCAAGAAGGGTTCAAGAAGATACAAGGGAAAACTTCCCTTTAAATGTTTCAACTATGGAAAAATAGGTCACTTTGCTGCAAAGTGTCCCTATGATGATCAAATCTGTGACAACGAGACAACTGAAAAATAGCCTAAGAAGAAGGTTTTCAAACCTAAATGAAACTTTAATTTCAAAAAGAAGAAAATTCTATTTAGTAAGGATGAATCTGACATTGAATCTGAAGATTCATCAGCTGAAGAAGATGAAACTTTGTTCATGGCTGAAATCAATCAGCAAAATGATTCTAATGCTATTAATATTGAAGAAGGTGTTGTAGACCTTGAAAGCGAACTGAAATGTGCTTTACAAGAGGTCAGAAAACTCAAAAAACAAGTTCTTGCACAAGAATATAAACCAGATCTAGATGTGGTCTCTCTGAAAACTCAGCTTGAAGAAGCCAAAAGAGTTGAAGACTGTCTTCGAGAGACTGTCAGCTGCAAAGATCAAGAAATTCAAAAACTGGAACAAGAAGTTGCCAGACTTAGGAAGGAAAATGAAAAATACGAAAGGACTCTAAAACTGAATGAGATGCTCAGCAAGTAGAAAATGCTTAATGATAAAACTGGTATTGGTTTTGAAAAGGGTGAGTGTTCAAGTGACAATGTAAAAAAAAACCCCTCTTTTGATGTCAAACGCTCAAGTTCAAGTCTCTCAGGTTCTGGTAAAAACCATGGTCAGATTTTAAGAGGTAATAGACCCTCTTACAACTTTAATTCTTCCTTCTATGGTTATTGCTTTTTCTGCAATAGATTCAGCCATAAGGCGAGCACCTGCAGATTTATGAATTCTAGAACATCAAGGTTTGGTCTTATACAACATTACAGTTTTTTTAGATAGATCAGATGCTTTAAATGTAATACTTTGGGACATTCTGTCAAGCAGTGCAGAACTGATCTGCAATCTAAACAACATAATTTTAAAAAGGTCTGGAAACCTAAGTCTGTCAACAATATTGAGCAATCTATGTTTATTTAGACTGCTTTTCATTCCAAGAAAAAGGACTTATGGGTCTTGGACAGTGGATCTTCGAACCATATGACTGGCGACAAAGGTAAATTTATAAATCTTGAAGATTATGTAGGTGGGTATGTTAAGTTTGGTGATAACTTTGGTATTCAAATCAAAGGTAAGGGTTCACTTCTTTTGAATGAGGACACTCCTATCTACAATGTGTACTATGTGGAAGGTCTCAAGCACAATCTATTAAGCGTTAGTCAAATATGTGATAGTGGTTATCATGTACTTTTCACTTCGCAGGGATGTGAGATTAAGAACAAGATTGGAAAAGCTATTGCAACTGGAAGGAGGACAAAAGGAAATGTGTACAATCTTCTTGACACATCAAGCAATGACAATAATCAAGGTATGTGTTTAATGGGCCAAATTGAAGAGAGCTGGTTATGGCATAAAAGGCTAGGACACATAAATTTTGAAAATCTGGTTAGAATTAGTAAAAATCAGAATGTTAGAGGTTTACCAATTCTTAGCAAGCCTGAAAACTCTGTGTGCAAAGAGTGCTTAAGTGGTAAACAAACTAAAATCAGTTTTAAAACAAAAGAACATTCTTCTTCGAAACCTTTATAGCTTGTGCATACTGATTTATGTGGACCAACCAGAACTAGGTCTATTAATGGTGAAAGATACTTTATGCTATTTGTGGATGATTATACAATAATGGTTTGGGTCACTTTTCTTAAGCACAAATCAGAAGCTTTTGAAAGGTTTAAAATCTTTTGTAAATTGGTTGAGAAAGAATCAGATTTGAAACTTAAATATTTGCGATCTGAAAAAGGAGGTGAGTTCACCTCTCAAGAATTTATAGATTATTGTGAACAACACGGCATTAAAAGGCAGTATGCTGCAACTAAAACACCTCAACAAAACGAGGTTGTTGAACGTAAGAATAGAACTGTAAAAGAAATGGCTAGAACCATGCTTGATGAAGCTAAATTGTCTGACATTTACTGGAAAGAAGTTGTTCATACAGCGGTTTACATTTTGAATAAAGTGCAGCTTAGGGTGAAGTCTAAACACACTCCGTATGAATTATGGTATGGAAGAAATGCATTTGTCAAATACTTTAAATTTTTTGGAAGTAAATGTTTTATTAAAAAGGATGATGATAATCTTGGTAGCTTTCAATCAAAGTCTGATGAGGGTATCTTTTTGGGATACTCAACTCACAACAAAGCTTATAAATGTCTTAACATAAGGCTTAACAAGATTGTTGAAGTTGTGAACGTTAAATTTGATGAAAGTTTGCATTTAGAAGCTGACACCTTGCAGGATAATGAGGAAGATCTACTTGAACCTGAATCAAATCCAAAAGAAGCTGAAACAACAAAGCCTATTGCTGAATCAACAAGCCCTAAAAATGAAGATGCAAGTCCTGAGAAGGTTGCATCAAAAGCTCCTTCAAAGACTGTAGCTAAATATCACCCCAAAGATCAGATTATTGGGGATAAGAATGCAGGAGTTCAAACCAGAAGAAGGGCTACAGAATCTGATGAAAAGGCACAAATTTCTTTCTGTTTAGTTACTCAGTTTGAGCCTAAAATTTTTAATGAAGCTCTCACAGATTTATGTTGGGTTAATGCTATGCAGGAAGAAATTGATCAAATTGAGAAAAATCAGACTTGGGAGTTAGTCCAAAGACCATATGACAAGAATGTCATTGGAGGTAAATGGATTTACAGAAATAAACTTAATGAAAATGGCAATGTTATTCGTAATAAAGCAAGATTTTTTTGCAAAGGCTATGCTCAGCAAGAAGGTATTGACTTTGGTGAAACCTTTGCACCTGTTGCTAGATTAGAATCCATCAGAATATTCTTGGCTTATTCAGTTTACAAAAACTTTACTATTTATCAAATGGATGTCAAAACTGCTTTTTTGAATGGCTATTTAGATGAAGAGGTCTATGTTGAACAGCCTGAAGGATTTATGTGTAAAGATAAGCCTAATCATGTTTATAGGTTGAAAAAGGCTCTCTATGGCTTAAAACAAGCTCCTAGAGCTTGGTACTCTAGACTGGACAGTCATTTAATTTCTAATGGCTTTGTCAGAGGAGGTGTAGACAGTAATATTTATGTTAAAACTGAACGTTCAGATGTTTTGGTTGTAGAAATTTATGTTGATGATACTATCTTTGGCTGCAACAATGTTACTTTAAGTAAGAAGTTCTCACAGCTAATGGAATCTGAATTTGAAATGTCTATGTTAGGAGAATTAAACTTCTTTCTAGGTCTTCAAATCTCTCAATGTGAGAATGGAATATTTCTTTCTCAAACTAAATATGCTAGAGAGATGCTTAAGAAATTTAAAATGGATGAATGTCATCCAGTTAGCACTCCAATGGCTATAGGATGCAAACTTACTAAAACTGATGATTCTCCCGATTCAAATCAAATAGAATATAGATCAATGATTGGTAGTCTTTTATATTTAACTGCCTCTAGACCTGACATTATGCAAGCAGTTTGCACAGTTGCACGATTTCAAGCATCACCTAAAGAATCCCATGTGACTGTTGTTAAAAGGATCTTTAAATACATTCAGGGAACTCTTGACTATGGTCTTTGGTATCCTAGGAGCAATGATTTCTCTTTGATTGCATATACTGATGCTGACTAGGCTGGTTGTTTGGATGATAGGAAAAGCACCATTGGTGCTGCTTTCTTTCTTGGTGATCGTTTAGTGTCATGGCACAGCAAGAAACAAGAATCAGTTTCTCTTTCCACTGCTGAAGCTGAATACATTGCTTCCACTTCATGTTGTACACAAGTATTGTGGATGAGTCAGACTCTTTATGATATGGGTATTGTTGTTTCTAAACCTGTTACCATTCTCTGTGATAACACTAGTGCGATAAATATTTCAAAAAATCCTGTCATGCACTCTCGTACTAAACACATTGCTATCAAGTTTCACTTTCTTCGTGAAAAGGTTTTGGCAAATGAAGTCTGCTTACAGTTTGTTGGTTCACAAGATCAAGTGGCTAATATTTTTACAAAGCCCTTAGCTAAAGATTTGTTTGAGAGGCTGAGGCTTCGATTGGGAGTTATCTCTCAATCGTTACTTCACTAATTTACCATGCTTTGTGACAGGGGGAGCAAAATCTTTGACTTACTTACTTACAGCTCTCCTCTATTCTAGATTGTTGCATTGTTACTCTTTATTTGCAGCTGGTACTCTTTATTATTCATGGTTGGCTTCTCAGTTGTGTTTCATGGCAATGCACAGTCCTCTCTTCGGTTCTTTGTCGTTGAGGCAAAAAGGGGGAGAGTCTTTTGTGTTTTTCCATCAAGGACAAACGAGGAGTTTGTTGATACTCAATTATGATTGTCCTTGATGACAAACTTCTCTATAGTTTCAGATGATTCTCTTAGCTTGGTTATATTCAGTTGGTCTCTAATTTTCAGTGAACAGTTTACTCTCTTGTCATACTTGGCTTCTATTTCAGATTCAGTGCTCAGTTTGTATTTTTATCTCTTGACGGTACTGATCTGCTTGTGTTCTTTGACAACGACAGGTTATTTTAATGGTTTCAGCGTTATTGTCAAGTATTTCATTGGATCAGCATTTCAATTTAGTCTGGCTTTGATCAGGGCAATTCTTTTGTTTAATTTCATGGGCATATTTTGATCGGTAACCATACCTTTGGGAAGAGATTTTATTTAATCTAATTGTCTCTTGCTTGAGTAATCTCATTATAAAAGTTTATATGGAAGTAGGATTCGATGAGGTTTGATTTACTTCTATGTTAGTTGGCCTTATATATGCTTTATATCACTCAAAGTCTTCATTTGGAGTTGTCGACCTCTTGGCACTATCATATGGATATTTGTTTTGGAAAATAATTATTGAAATGGTCGACATGGTGCTTGGTAATCACCTTTGTTTCGATGGACACTTTTACTTGGTTGATATCTTTATACTTTTCGAGCAGTCAAGGTTGTGATCAACTCATTTCTTGTGGTTAACTTTATTTCAAATGTTATTATTCTGTCGATGACTTTGCCACGGACCTCAAAATAATGTTATTATCATTCTTTGTGGACCTCAAAGATCCTTTCATTATGATTGATATTTCGAATGATGAGAAAGTAATTTTTTTAGGGAAAACTTTTGGTAGTTTGTCTCTTTACAATAATTTTGTTCTGAACCCTAAATTCTGCTGGCCACCATCTTGAATCTGCTAATCTTTGATACATAGAGCTTTTTCTTCTGAACACAGTGAAAAGGAAGAATGGTTATGTGTTTATCAGATGTTTTTGAGGAATCTTCCATGCGTTTTTAAGCTGGAATCTTGGCATATTCAGAAAACGTGGACGGCTTCGACTGGTATTTGGTTCTTTGTTCTTTCTTTTAGCTCATTCAGGTAACACTCTTTATTATGATTGCTGGCTCATTTTCTTCATCACGTGGCTGAAGATATTTATGCATGAAATGGTTTTGAGTGGGTATTTTAGGAATGTATTGCTATAGTAAGCTGCCTTATTCGAATGATTCTTGGACAGCTTGGTTATTATCTCATAGACATTTCTCTTATTGCTCTTAAATGATTTCAAAGATTTATGGAATAAGGGTTTGTTTATTTCAATACGTGGGTATTGAGATTCCATCAGTTATATTGCAGATTTAGCATTTTCTGTTCATGGGTTATCATGGTCTTCGAAGTTTCAGCAGTTACTTTGCAGAATTTATTATTTTCTAGTCAAGGGTTTTATGAAAATGAAGTTTATCTGTTTGGATATAAGGGAATCATGTTGAAAGAATGATTACATTCCTCAAACATTTTATGGTACTTAAATGTATTTTCAGATTATGGGTATTCAGATTTTTGAAGATTAATAACAGGGGTTTTTCTGAAATAAACAAATAAGCTTGTGGGTTATCCATATTTTTGTTTCAAAATGATATTATTTGCAATATTCAAAGTTTTTCCAAAACACATGCAAAAATGATAAAGTTTCTTGATCTACACTTGTCAAAGCTTTATTGATTCAGTCATAATCTTGACTACCTTATTATTCAGCATTTCTCTTCAGTCAAAATCTATTATGCCCAGCCATTACTACTAGAGACAGAGATTATTTGTCATTTATTCAAAAGGGAGCTTTTATTGTCTTTACTCAGATGCATTGACCTTGAAATGTTTTGAAGACTTGTTACCTGAAAATGATGTATAAATGTATACAGAAAAACTCTTTTCTATTCTGGCACTATTATTGTAATTCTGAGTTGATCTTGGCTAAATGAAATGTATTGAAAACTCTGCATAAAAATAAGAACATAAAAGGTAGAGATGTTGTAAAAAAAATCTCTTCTCTATGAAGTATTTTAAGGACTCAAGCTTTGATTCCTTAAGGTATTTTGTAGACGAGAGAACATAGTTGTTTATGCTTTACTGAAAACAGAGTAATCCTCTGAGCTATCATTATTGTTTGAAAAACATAAGTTGAATGGTTTGTACTCCCTGAGATAGATTTCTCAAAAACGAGGGGTTGGTGCTCCTTGAGTGGGTGCTCTAAAACTTGCCTACAAGGTGTTGTGAACAGTGGTTTTTTGATTAATCCTACAAGGCACTTGGAGTGGTTTTTCTTCCCTGATTTAAGGTTTTCCACTCGACAAAAATCTCTTGTGTATCTTTGTTTCTGTGTGATGGCTCTTCTATTTCATGTTGTTGTTCTGTTTATTTAAATTCTCAATTGTGTATGCAAAAGATTACATTCAATACATGAATGACTTAATCTTTATATTGAGATCAAAGTATAAATATGTTTTAACTTTCATTTTGAGCAACAAATATCATTTTGGATTCACACTGATTCACCCCCCCCCTCTCAGTGTCTCTTTTAACTCCAACAGAGGGTCCATCTAACCATATGTTTGCAATATTTTGCATTCTATCTTCCTCCTGAACAATCTATAGTATCTTTGATTTGAATAAAGAACCTTCTTCATCATTTCCTTCTGCTATTATTACATCTAGTTCAACTGATTCTAGTTCATCCCTAGGAGTATACTCATTAGAATCTTCATCTGGTATATCCACAATTATCTATCCTTTTCCTTTTCCTTCAGATTTTAGAGAATTATATGTCATACGGGTGTCATCAGTAAACTCTAGAGCCCTTTTCTGCTTCCTTTCTATTTTACCAGAAGATGATCCAACTTCAAGCATCTTTACCAGAAGGGAAATGTTAACTTCTCCAAACTTACCTAGTAATTCCTTAAAGAAATTTGCATATACTTGCTCATAATTTTCCAAAGCCTTAGAATATTCAAAAATTTGCTTACAAACCAGTTCACTTTCCTTCCATACCACATTATCATTATAAGGAAAGTAATTCAAAAAATGCATCATGATGCATATGATCAAAGTACCAAACCTTTTACAGTTAAAACATTGACTGGGAAATGATGGACTACTTGAATTTATTTTACTTCTACATTGAGAAGCCATATGACCGAATTTATTGCAAGCAAAGTAGTAACCATTGAACTTTTGAGCATTGGGTTGTCTTACTAGATACCTTCTTCCTTTTTTCATCTAATTTCTTTGTCTAGAATCCTTATGTTCAGATCTAGAGTTTTCTTCCTTCTCATATCCAAGACCTCGCTTATCATTTGCATCCTTTTGTCTTTTAGTCAGCTCATCAAGCTTAGAAGAACTAGTTCTAAACTTCTCCTTGTACTCATTTGCGGTATTAAGTTCATCTCTAAGAATAACTATCTATCTTTCAAGCTCTTGTTCATTATTTTTGGATTGTTGCAGTTCAATATCCATCTAAATGAATCCACTATTTACTCTACTGCATTCTTCATATTTTTATTTTAAAGACTAGGCCAGATTCTCCTCATTCTTCTTCCTTTCCTCAATCTCCTTGTTTAGATTCATTGCCACAAATTCCATTTGAAGCTTTAGAGTAGAATTTTCCCTAGTAATTTTTTCACATTCTTTAGTTATCTCTTTTAGGGTCGGATTCAAGTGAAAATCTTCCAAGATTTTATTTTCTTTTTGCTTCATCTAATCACAAAGTTCCTTCCTCTTTTCTCTTGACTCGTTGATTTTATCCTTCAATGATTGAATGAATTTCTCAGTATCCACAATATTTTCTTTTAATTCCATGACTTCTGCTTTAGACTGATCAAGATCATCAAGTGCCACCATAAGCTATTGTTGAAGACCACTAGAGTCTATTGCAATCCAAGATCCACATCAATATGTTAAACTTTCTATAGAGGAACTTGGCTTTAATACCAATTGTTGGACTTAGGGACACTGAGAGGGGGGGTGAATCGGTCTTATAAATAGAAATAAAGATGCAAGAACATGAACAAGATAATAAAAGCATCATAACTCCAATATTTTTATGTGGAAACCCTATTAGGGGAAAAACCACGATCAAGATTAATCCATAATTATACTCTATTAAAAGTATGAATAAAATGGAAAGCACATGCATTCACGCACACTACCTAGAGCTCACTACTCAAAATATGGAAGGCTCACTGCCTTACAAAAAATTTGTGATTACAACAAAAATTTGAACTAAGAGGATAGCATCTCCAAATGCCTCAATTCAGTTCCAATGAAGTTTAGTATAAAATCTTCAGCCCTTCTAATTGATTCTATATTTCTACCCTGCTCTGCTCTGCTTCACTAAAACTATGCAAAGATCACTCAATCACCCTTCTAATACTCACACACACATCTTTTCTACTCTTCACAAATATTCACACACTTTCACACTTGATTTCATACACAAAATGAATTACCAATCTCATATATATATCCGCTAACAAAAATTTCATTGCTTTAAATCATCTTTAACAAAACATGAAATATCCTTCAATGGTCAGCTCAAATCACAAATTAAATTTAATGTGCACCCACCCAAGTTGACTAAACTATAGCTACAACCCAAAAAAAATAACCAACACAAGAAATAATTAATCAATTACTCCTTATACATTTGCGACATGCAACATTCACTAAGTTGGCCACAATGAGCAATTAAAAAGAAAAAAATCTTTCCAAAGCATCCAACTAGATCTCCTAACTCATACACTGATCAATACACCATCACAAAACTTAACAAGAGGATAGTATAGATTCTTAAAAAACTCTCTCAAAGATCCACAAATCAAAATGATGATCTAGTGAAGCATATAGATCGATATATTACCAGATACCCTATTCTTCATACTCTCTACTGGTAAAATATTGATCTTTACTTATCTTGCTGGTATGGAAAAATCTTGTTATGAGGACTATAAGGATGACTTAGGTTGCCATCAATGACAACACTAGAAGCCACATTCCATCAAGCAATCCATATGCCAACAACCTTATCTTAGGGTCATATCATTTTGCAATTGTGGCATAGAAAATTGGATGCTCTTAGAAAAAGAAACAATTTCATACTCAATTTGGACCTACTTTTGACTACCCTTGCATTAATCACTCTTCAAAATGGTATTTATAGGCCCCTAAGATCCACTATTTTTAATCTAGAGGCCCATTTCACTTAAAAATCATATAAATCCCTACAAACAATACTTAATTCATTCATATCTCAGAAACCCGCCTCCAAAAACCACAAGTGGGACCCATTCACCATCTTCGACGAATGAGTCCCCTTTGGTAGGACCCATTCGCCAAGGGTGGTGAATGAGTCCCTTTTGGGGAAAATTTCAATTTTGAGTGGGAATTTCACTGACTTAATTCAATTTTTCAATGAATGTCAGCCTCTTAGGTCTTAATAACGAGAAAAATAGGTATTGGTGCCTATAAATACACATTTTAGGTCATTTTTCACATCTCCTAGTCATTTTAACAAAGCAATATCAAAATTCAGGTATTGAGAATCTTTCACAAGAAGTTTCATTACCATTTCTACAACAAAGTTGAAGCTTTTGAGCAGCAAGATGGGGTTTTGCAAGTCTTCAAAGCTCGCTTCTCATTCAAGATCCAACATTGCAAAGAGTTGATTATGGATGCCTATGGAGAATCATGGAGAAATCTAGGTTGAGGAGATGCAACTAGCCATCAAATCACACCTTATGACTTGTTTTCAAAGTGATTCCATCTTCCATTTTCTCTCTATCTTTAGATTTAAGGCTTGCATGTCATTTACATTCATTTGAGATGTTGTAGGGCTTCTTGGATTGAAGTCTTGCATCATTCAAATCAAATTTACTTATCTTATTCTAGCACATTAGAATAGGGTTTTGTCTTAATTCAAATTTTCCTAGTCTTAGACACACTTAGGGTTAGGGTTTTATGGAGATTTTATCTATTCAAGGTTTAACTACCAAATCCCCCATTATTAAACAAATTTAAAGTTGTTTTGTAGGTGTTTTTTGTAGATTCAGATCAAAGTTTCTGTCAAGAAGCGTTGTTGAAGTGATAAAGTATAGATCTGAAACTCAAATTCTCATAAATTAGAAAAAAGGACTAATTTTCTATGGATGGAGAATGAGTCCCACTAGAGGTTCCTATCAGAATAGAGTGTAGATTCCAGTACCCTTTTGGCAGAAACAAGATTTTGTGTAGAAACCTTGGTCTGGGACTGATTTGTCTAGGGTGGCAAATGAGTCCCAGTTAGTCAAAAACTCAACATTTCTAGTTTTTCAGAGTATTTTCCAGTCTCCATCAGGTTTAGAGGTGCAAATATTCAGTCTTGTAACTTTTATTTTGTTCTATTTTCATTTGTATTCATCTTCTTAGGTCTTTTGCAAACAACACTGTATTTTCAAACACTTCATATTTCTTAGGTTTTTCATAAATAATCAATCAATTTTATTAGTTTGCTACATTTAGCCATAATTTCATTGTACTTGCAATAGTTTGAGTGAACTTTTTTTTTTTTGTAGGATCTATCTCTTTTCCTTGAGGTGAAAAAATCTAATTGAGCAAGAGAGTCATAGCATCCTAAACACTTAAAATCTTTGGTTCAACAATTGCCAATTTTTGAACCATGTCTACTAAATTGAACTGCAACTAAATATCAAAATTATGCAACAATAGAAACCCAGTGAATCATAATTTCCTATCTACAAACTTTTTCAAGAAAACTTGCTCATTCCATTTTCTAGTAAATTCTTGACAATAACCATTGTTTAGACCAAACACTTTCTCACCTCAGTTATGACATTCCATCGCATTCATTTAGCTTGTTGTCATATTTTGGGAAATCTTTAAGGTATTATCCTTGCATTGCTTAGAAAAAATTTAGGTCATCATCAAATTTTTGTCACTTAATGTATACATCCATCATTAGGTTGAATATACCTTTTGAAAACTTTAGAATAGAGAAAATTACCATGTCTTGTCATAGGCTCATTGCTACAAATAAACATTGTCATTGACCTTGTCATTTTCCACACTAGTCCTTGTCATTTTGGTGTAACCTTAAACTCACAAGTCTAGTTTTAAAGTCTCACCTTTTCAAACTTTTTACTTATCATTTACTCCTTAAGGTCATAAAAAATCTTACTTGGAAACATTGGACTATCCTAGGTTGTCTAGTAACTCTTTTCTTAGTCTCACAAAACTTTCCTAGTCATAATTTTAGATATCCATACCATAGTCATCTCATTTTCATACCATACTTTTCTTCATCTCATTAGCAACATTTCACATTTTAGACTTATTCATACCTCATATTTTGTACATAGTGACACCAACACCTTGTGCCTTAATCTTGAATCATTCCATACACTTTTAGACTTGTTCATACCCTAGATTGTCGTTATAGTAACACCATCATATCCTATTAATCTCATTATTGTCACTTTAAACCTTAAATATTGGGCATTATTATTAGGCATTACTACACCCAAAAAAATCAAAAAACATAGTTTAGGTCACACACCATAGACTTAGGTGTACCCTTGCATTGTCATACCTTATGACATCTTGTCATTCCCCCTCTTGCAAGTCTTTTATGGTTGAAATAAGGTCACAAAAGAAAAGGAAAGAAATGGACTTTTTCCATAAAAATGATGATGACCTCTAAAATCACAATAGTAACCTAAACTTTAGTTCCTCCTCAAATGAAGTGCCTAAGTCAAACACTCCATTTGACAACTAAAACACCCATGACAACCCTCTCTTAGAGGAACAATTAGAGGAAACTCCCCAAGACCCCAATGTGGCTATATTTGTGGATAAAATTGAAGCTTTATACCCTCAAAGGTATTTAGCCAGACTTTTACATAGTGGATAAAAACTACCCTCTAGATTTGATGTAAACACACTTAGACTAGAACTTTCACCAAATAAACTAAGTCAAGGGCAAGACATGTCTACCTCTAGTGGTTCCACAATCCCACAATTAAATATTTCTATGCAACAAGGGGGGAAAACTCCATATTCCACCACAATCCATACATCTTTGTTTGGAACCCAACCAATGTCATAATTTATGACACATCCCATGTCACAATATTTTGGTTACACATCAAACCCATTTAGTACCATGAACACCACAATTTCAAATCCATTTGGGACATCTAGTGCCATGAACACTACATCTTTCAATCCTTTAGGAAAAAATAAGAGGACTAGAATCCATATTTTTGGTACCAACACCAACAATTATATTACCCAAGGTCCTAACACAAGTGTCCCTCAAACAAATACTCAAGGTTCTTCCCAATTCAACACCTAATACACACAAGGTCAAAATAATTCCAATCCTTTCCAAATGAAATCCAACACTTCACACATTCCAACTTAGACTACTCACATCCCTCAAATTACATTCCATATATTCAAAACCAAATCTCGTTCTTCACTCAAAAAAAACCATACACACCTCACATCAACACCAACATACCAACCAACCCAAATGTTGGATTGCAAAATGAAAACATGGGACCTTACCATAATGTAGTTGCAAATTTCATGGATAAAATACCTACACCATATGAGGTCCTATACCCATTTTATAGGACATTAAATGTTCCTCTTCTTCCTCCTCATTATGTCATGTCAAAGTTACCCAAATATTAAGCATGTGAGATAATTTGACATGGCCATAGTTGATATATCTTCCAAACAAACATACTTAATGAGAATATTTCCTAGAAGTATCACAAGACAAACCCTAGAATGGTTTTCCCACCTACCTACTAGCATTCAAAATTGGATGAAGTAGCTAAAAATATCATCACCCACTTCACATTTAATATTGAAAACAACATCACTATTGCCTATTTATGTCATACTAAACAAGAAGAGGGTGAATCCTTCATAACATACTTCTAGAGATGGAGGATCTTAGCTAGCTGTTGTCTTGTTGACATTCTTGAAAAATAGAAAATTTCCATGTTCGTCAAAACTTTGATCATTGACTTAAAGTATTCACTACAAACCCATTTTTTCTCAACATTTGCAGACCTTGTAGAAAAAGGAACCATCCTTGAGAAGGCTCTTATTTCCAAAGGATAAATTGAAACATATAAAAAAGCCCAAAATTTCCAAGGGACGTCAAATGATAAAAAAAAATATTGGGCTTGAAAAAAAAATGTCACTAACGACAGAGTTGTTGATGTGTGTGGACAATGATTTTGGATTTCCCACTTGCTTTGAATCTTAAGGTTTTTCACCTAAAAGGAGAGAGAAATGGGGTCCAAAATGAAAATTTCAACACTCCAAGTTAATGTAAATGAGTTATAATATGTCTAATTAAGATTTACTAATGCACTAATTTGAAAAGAAAATGATTTAATGATGCTAAACCTAAGAAATGCAACTTGTTTGAAAACACAGTATGATATGCAGAAAGATGAAACAAATGCAATAAATGCCAAAATAAAAACTATGCACATGGAAACTGATGAAGAGCTGATTTGGGATTGCAGAGACCTTTGAAATTCTAGAAATTTTTATTTTTGAGCCAACTGGGACACTTATGCCAGGCTAGACGACTTAGTCTGAGATCGGGAAAATTGCTTAGAAAGTTGTTTCTGCAAAAAGGGTATCTGAAACTATAAAAAATTCTAAAAAGGTAGTGTAGTGGGACTAAGTCACCACTATGGGTGACTTAGTCTACTTTGGATTTTCTACAAATCCAAAAGGGAAAATGGAAGCCCACAACCTGCACTCTACTTTTTAGTGGAAATCTGGATCTGAATCTTCAAAAAACCCTGCAAAATAGAAGATATTTTGATTTCTAATGGGGGGTCTTCCTCAGTCAAACCCCTTTTTGGTATTTAAACTTTCTGAAAGACAAAATCTACATAAAACCCTAGCCTTAAGTGTGTCTAAGACTAAGAAAAGATTAAATGAGACAAGATCATATTCTAATGTGCTAGAATAAGATGAGTAAATGGCACTTGAATGATGCAAGACTTCAATCCAAGAAACCCTACAACATTAAAAATTAATGAAAAGGGCATGAAAATGTTATGCAAACCTTAAGTTTGAAGATAGGAAGAAAATGGAAGATGGAATCACTTTGAAAACAAGTCATTAGGTATGATTTGATGGCTAGTTGCATCTCCTCAACCTAGATTTCTCCATGATTCACCATAGGCATCCATGATCAATCCTTTGCAATGTGAGATCTTGAACAAAAAGCGACCTTGAAGACCTGCAAAAATCCCTAGTATTTTTCCCTTAAGGTTCAACTTTGTTGTAGAAAGACTAATGGAACTTCTTGTGAAAGATGCCTTGCTCTTGAATTTTGATTTTTTCTTTTGTAAAATTACTAGGAGATGTGAAAAATGACCTAAAAACATGTATTTATAGGAATTAACACATAATTATTCATTATTTTAACTTCATAGGCTGACATCCCTCAAAAATTTGAATTAGGTCGATGATTTTCCCGCTTAAAAGTGGAAAATAGCCCAAAAGGGACTAAGTCACCACCTTGGGTGACTTAGTCCCACCAAGAATTTTTTTGATGGGTTTCATGAAATTTGAATGGTTTGAGTGGTATTTGTTAGGATTTAAGTGATTTGTGAGTGAAATAGGCCTTAAAGTCCAAAATCGTGGGCATTAGGGGCCTATAAATGCAACATTTAAGGGGTGATTGATGAAAGATGTCTAAAGTAGGACCAAGTTTATCACAAAATTATCTCTTTCTTCAAGAGTATACAATTTTTGGTGACACATTGACTCTACATGCATATGTAAGCTAAAGTACTCTAAACAATACACTTTATTATAAAAGGATACTCATTCAAAAGACCAGAGAATGAAGACCCCAATGTAGTTATCTGCAAAACCACAATATTAGGAACCACATCCTATAATAAAAATTTGTTAGTTATCCAAATATTCTTTTTCCTAACTTCTAGAAATCAAATTCGAGAGTAGATGTATGCCCCCCTTGATTCCACTTGGTTTATGAAGGTGGAATCAAGGTAGCAATCTAACCACGTTAAATAAGAAATATCATATCGTAGGACATTTCCAAGTACCATGTAATGTAATGATAGACATTGGATGATGTCGGGTGTAGAATGATGATTCCAATGCATCAAACAATGTCGAAAATGGAGTTCCCTAGCTCCCATTATGTTGTTTTGAAGGAAGAGTACTTTACTAATTTGTAAGATAGAAAAAAAAACCCTAATTTAATGCATAGTAAAAGGAAATGAAAATAGGTTAAAAGAGATAAAGGAAAGTAATATGTCAATTACTATTTCATTTTACCTTCTTGTAGCTTGAGAGTGACGAGTGAGACAAAAATTGCTGAGTAGATGAGGTTACACGCCTGCACAATTGGATGTTCTTTGGGACTAAGTGGTGCTTCTACAACCTTCGATTTGTGATTTTGTAATGATTTAATGTTTTTTTATGCATATCTAGGTTAATTTAGGATCTCAGAATTTTTTTTTGCAAAGTGTCCCATTTTTTCATGAAGTGTCCCATTTAGTCGCAAAGTGTCCCTTTTGTTCGTAAAGTGTCTCATTTCTTTGCAAAGCATCCTATTTATTTGTGAAGTGTTTGAAAAGGGTTCTAAAGTGTCTAGAGCTTTTAGAAAAGAACACTAGATAAACTTTAGCACACTTGCATGATGAATAATGTAAAAATTAAAGATGTTAGATGAATTTTAGAGCATATTATTTTTATTTTGATAGGCACCCACTCCTTCACAACAATGGCTAGGGGGGAGGTAGATTAGTTTTCTTAGAGATCTAGCTCCAACACTATTAGTATTAGAGATGAAGCATATTTAGGTAGTAGGCATCTATTGGGCATATCTTATGCCTCCTATGAGATACCATAATTCCATGTTGATGACTCTCTACGAGCGTTGGAACACAGATACATGCAATTTTCATCTACCAATAGGGGAGATGATGATCACCTTGGAGGATGTACACCAGATTCTCCATGTGCTAATTTGAGGAGAGCGAGTACATTTCTACACAGACCACACCTTCCAAGAGTAGAGGGCTAATTTATAGTATTGTCTAGATGGTCTAGTTCATGATGCACAAGTTAGAGGATGGATTGATTTGTCTATGATATTATATTCATGACCAATAGTGGTTCGACAGATTATGATGCACACCATAGCACTAGTTCTCATCCCAGATGGGCAGGGCAAGCATCTTGAGGGAGGACTAGTCCACTTCATTTGAGGGATGGAAAAGCAGCAAATAGTATATGCCTAGGGTCAGTGTATCCTGGCTCATCTATATTATGATCTTAGGTGATTTTTATTCTGAGAGGTGGACAATATGGTGCACTGCACACTTCTACAAGTGTGGTACCTAGAGCACATTACATGCACTAGACCAGTTGGTTATCCATGTGCGACAGCAGTAGGGTATCCTTAGGCTTTCAACTATCATCTATGACGACTATGGCAGTATGGTGATTTACATTTTTGGAGGGTACAATTTGATCAACTGGATGAGGACAAGGTCTTGTGGAGACCTTATTAGTTGAAACTACAATGGAAAAATCATACTAGACAGTTGAGAAGGATGCAAATGGATAGATTTTTGGTTGGTTTCCATGACCACATAGTACGACTGTTCTACTATGATCAGGTCCTATGGTACTTTGGATAGGTGTAGACACCACCCTAGGCACAATCCTCTTTTAGGAGATTAGCATAGAGTGCTTAGAGACTGGGTGATACAGTACTACTCACTCTCAAGCATGTAGTCGAGAGTGAATCCAATGATTTTGATTATGACCAGCTGCCAGTCTCTAACACAGACAATGTTGGTGCCATAGGGGAGCATAAGGAGTGGTGGAAAATGACTTGAACAACACCAGTATTCCCAATGGACAAGCTAGTGGGAGATGTAGAGCCACTACCAAATTATGCATATGTTTTAGTGCTTATGATTTTTATATATATACTAATTATGTATTGTTTCCACCTTGTAGGAGCAATGAGAGACTGGCAGGAGTTCTACTATTAGGCTACTGCAAAGATAGTACCTACATCCATCGACTAGGAGGAGATGGACCCTAATTATGTGCCCCCATTGATCATGGATAAGGAGCCAGAGTCGCTCAAACCTTTCGTGAGCCTATGAGTAGCTTATGAGAGCATGAGGAGATGAGTCCATTGAGCTGAGACCACAACATAGTCATCCAAAATTCCAACAGAGATGGAGAGACTACAGGAAGAGATAGCATGGCTATGGGAGGAGAGGGATGTTTCTCTTGGACAAGTATAGGGTCTAGAGTATGCACTTAGAGTCAATGGATCATGATCACTATCACACATGACCATCTCATGATGTCTAAGTACTGGATCACAAGCACTAGATCCCAAGGGGTTCGGTTCTCACAGACCTTGCTGATGTTGTATATTATGATGATATGTACAAAAAAAAAAATTGGATATATATATGAGCAATCTATGTTTTATGATCTATCTGATTGTGTTTGACTGTTAAATGGCAATGTGATTAACTAAATAACCTTTGCAAGATTACATTAATTAATGTCTTCATGATTTAACAAAATTTATTTGATCTAATTAAAACATATTATAGTCTCATTTTAGATACAACATGATGATTGAGTATGTTATGGTAAATTAAATTTAACCTATCATAACATACAAGATGAATTTGAATAGCATGAAAGCGTATAGGAGAAGAACCCATAACTCTAACAACACTACTTTATAAGTCATACTATTCAAAAGGGATTAGACATAATACTAATGCAAATGTGCGATATTGATAGGCTCTTTCAGGGGTGTTCCATTGAGTTATGTTAAGACATATGCACCAGACCCAAAGTTTTTTTCGATGACAAATGGTCCTAACCAATTAGGAATAAATTTTCCTCATTCATTAGGGTTAGCATTGACATTACACTGATTTGTAGATATAACTAATTCACCCTTTTTAAATGTGTGATGGATGACGTTGATATTTTAATAGTATTGTTTCCATTTGCAATAAGCTTGGAGATGATCAAGAGCGTTAATGCGCTATTTTTCAAGCATCTCAAGTTTGTGTAATCATTCTACCTTATAAGTGTTGTTGTCAACAATACCTTGAAGAGGAATCCATAATGTTGGGATTTCTAACTCCAAGGGCATGATTTCCTCAGTATCATAAACTAGGTTATAAGATGTGGATCCAGTGGAGGAGTGAACACTTGTGCGATAAGCCCAAAGCACATAATGCAATTGTGTGTGCCAGTCTTTGTGATTAGTATTAATGGTTTTTTTCAAAATTTGTTTGAGGACTTTATTAGTTGATTCAACTTGACCATTAGATTGTGGGTAGTAAGGTGTCGAAAAATGATGTTGAATATGGAAAGTCTCCAAGAAATTCTTCACTTCATTATTCTTAAATGGTGTACCATTATCAGAGACTAATGCAGAAGGGATCCCAAAATGAGCAATCATGTTCTCAAGAATGAATCGACATATTACATAAATGGTCATAGATTGAAGAGGAATAGCCTCTACCTATTTTGTGAAATAATCAATAGCAGTGATGATAAACGTATGTCCAGTGGAAGATGGTGGGGATATTTTTCCAATTAAATCCAACCCTGATATAGCAAACAAACAGATAGGGATTTGGGCACGGAGCTCAAAAGCAAGAGAATGCAATAAATTGCTATTTTCCTGACATTTGTGACATCACTTAACATATGCATAATAGTCTTTTTCCATATTTTTCTAGTAGTAACCTATAAGAAGGAGTTTTTGTGCTAAGGTCTTTGTGCCAAAATGATCGCCACAACTACCGACATGAGCCTATTCAAGTGACATATTGATTTTGAAATCTTAAAGACATCAAAGTAAAATACCATCAAAGGATTGTCTATATAACACATCAGCAAGAATTATGTACTTGGTGGCTAAAATTTTTAAACGAGCCCAGGTGTTACTTGTTATAGGTTCGAGAATGGTACCATATTTTATGTAATTATAGATAGCATCATACCATTCACTTGAATCATCCTTGGTTGCCACTAATTCATCGACAGTGATATTAGTGATGGAAGGTTTCATGATGGGATGAACAGCGAATATAATATCTTGTGAAGGATCAAAAGGGGATATAAGAGAAGCAACACTTTCCATTGTGTTTGCATGTTGATTATATTTTTGTGGGATGTTATCAATGGTGAAGGAGTTAAATTTCATCAATAATGACATTGTGAGATCTTTATATTTGGATAATTTATCATGTTTATCTTGATAGACACCATTTATTTGTTTGATCACTAATTGTGAATCACCAAAGATCCTGATGTCTTTAATTCCCATGATTAAAACAACTAGTATTCCAGGGATTAAGGCCTCATATTCAATAGTTTTATTTGTAAATAGTAAATTCAATTGATATGACAAGGGAATAGGTTTTCCATCAGACATAATTAATATTACTCCAGCACTAGACCCTGTTCTACATTTAGATCCATTAAAATATAATTTCCATGTAGAAACACTAGTTATCAACACACTATCATCAGGAAAAGAATCATTATTGAGTAATGAAAGAGGTGAAGGAGCATCAACTAAATGGTCAATCAAGGCTTGTCCTTTAATTTCCTTTTGTAAAAAAAAAATTAAGGTCAAACTTGGTCAACAACATAACCCATTTAGCTAAATTTCATGATAAGTCTATTTTGTTAAAAAGATGTTTGAGAGGATCAAATTTTGTCATAACTTGTATTTCAACATTGAGAAAATAGTGTCACAATTTACTAGTAGTGAATAAAAGGGCTAAAAATTGTTTTTCGATTGGTGAGTATCGGGTTTCGTAATCGATTAGAGTTCAACCAATGTAATAAACATGATGTTCTTTTCCATTATCATCTTTTTGAGATAAAAATGTTTCAAGAGCATGAGTAGATGAGGCAATATAAAGGATGAATGGTTTGTTTGGCATGGCAGGCTGTAAAATAGGTGGAGTTTCAAGGTATTCCTTCAAACTTTCAAAGGCCTATTTACAATCCTCATTCCAATCAAAAGGAATATCCTTCTTGAGGAGATGTGTGAAAGGTAATATTTGATCAGCTAAAGAGGCTACAAAATGACAGATGGTTTGAATTTACCCCTATAATGTGTGTAACTAAGAAATATTTCTAGGAGGTGGCATGTTTATGATAGCATCAATTTTATTTGTGTCCACCTTGATGCCTTTGTGATATATGATAAACCCTAAATTTTTTCCACTATCTACTCCAAAGACACATTTTCGGATTGAGTCTCATGATGTATTGGTGCATTCATTCAAATATTTTTTGGAGGACATTGACATTGTCTTGTCATGCTAAGGACATGGAAAGGATGTCATAGACATAATCTTCTAATATTTTATGTATGTAATCATGAAATATCAATGCCATTTCTCTTTGATAAGTTGCCCCTGCATTCTTTAGTCCAAAAGACATCATAACCCAACAAAACATTCCCCAAATAGTTATGACTATTGTCTTGTATTGATATTGTGGGTAGAGAAAGATTTGATTATAACCAAAAAATCCATCCATCAATGAAAACAAAGAATGTCCAATAGTTGAATCCACAATCATGTCAATATTAGGAAGAGGAAAATTATTTTTAAGGATGCTTTATTCAAATCACAAAAAAATTGTACATATCCTAATACGATTATCAGGTTTAGAAACTGCGACAATATTTGAGATCCAAGGAGAATAATCAATAGGGAGAATGAAACTTATGTCAAGGAGTTTTTCGAGTTCTCCTTTAACAAGCAAGGTTATCTTAGGATTCATTTTTCGTATCTTTTGTCAAACAGGTTTAGCATTTGTAGCAAGAACTATGTTGTGTGTAACAATTTTTGGGTCAATTCCTAGCCTGTCTAAATATTTCCAAGTAGAGATTTCATGAAAATCATGGAGCAAAAGTGTAGTATCCTCTTGTCCTTCATCATCAAGGCACTTCCCAATCTTAATGGCTTTTTCTTTGTCATCGATTTCCATTGGTATATCAATTGTATTTCCTAGGGGGAGTGCATTCGACTTAGAAGAGTTAGGATCATATGGCTCCATGGTTTTCTCATTATCATTAGTATTTTTTGGTTTGGAACTTATCATAGCGTAGGTAACATTTCATTTGGAAGATGGTTTATCAATAGCAATGAATTTTTTTTTCAAGGCTTCATCGCTTTCAACATACTCCTAGGATGGTGGAGAATTCATATCAAGAAATTCAGGATATTTTAGCATAAGCATCTAGTTCTTGGTTTACATGTGATGGTGTTGATGTTTAATGAGGGTTGTTGAGTTGATTTTGTTGTCTTAGAAAAGGAATATCCCAAACTAGTCTTTTTTTCTTGTGTATTAGGTTCAATAGGGACACAAATGCCTTTTTTTTTCTTTCCACACCCTTTACCATTGTATCCCAATTGTTTCACTAACACAGCCTTTTCCATAAAGTCTTTCCATTTCTTTTGGGTTAGGTAGATGTTGATAATCTATCTCACTAAAATTCATTATGTATGTTTTATTTTCTTCCAAAGGATACGAGGTAGATATTTGAGGAGTCTTCTGAATTCTAAGTTGACATAACCATTGGTTGTTTTGGTTTTTCATCTTCCTAGTGGGTAATTATGTATTCATCCATAAATGAAGGTGTGAATTCCAATGTTCCCAAATCATCATCCAACAAATTGGACACAAATTCTTCTTCTTGTTTATTTTTCTCAAGAGGTTCAATATGAGATGTTGGAATTAAAGTATTCAAAGGACTTATTGTTCCTTTTTTCAAGTTGCAAACAACTCTTAGGCTAGGGATCTATCTCAACTTGATATAATTTATTGTTATAGACATATTTCATTATGCAATGAAGAGTTAAAGGTACCGCATGCATCTCATGAATCCATGGTCTTCCCAAGAGAAGATTATATGAGAGATCATAGAGCATGACATGAATAGTAGTTTGCAAGGTAGCCACTTTGAATATTATAGGCAAAGTGATTACACCAAGAAGTTTTTTTGTTGTGTTGTCAAATCCTCTGATAGATAAGGAATCATGTTTGATTTGTGATTTATCCATGCATAACCGATCTAGAATTTTCAAACTGCACAATTTGAGGGCAGAGCCGTTGTCAACGAGGGTTCGCTTAATTCCTATTGTATTATATTGGGAAATGATCATAAAGGCCTCATTTTGTTTTCTTAATTTTAGTGGAGGGAGCTCATGTTGATGAAAGGTAATGTCTACATTAACTATATTCATTCCTTTGAGAATAGATGCCACACCATTTTCCTTTGTGCTAGGAGAAACCACTATTTGTTGTAAGGCTAGTTGGAGCATTGAATGATAATTAGGTGAATTTTGAAGAAGATCCCAAAGGGAGATATTTTTGGGAGTATTTTTAAGTTGTTTGACGAGATCATACTCCCTAAGGTGTGAATTTCAATGAGGAGAACTAGGAAAAATAGGATTTGGAAAAGGTAAGGATGTTTGAGGAGGTTGTTGTGGTTGTGGGCTATTTCTAGTGTAGTGTGTGTGCAACAACATCATGTTGTGGTGGATAAATGGTAAACTCAAGTTTAGGTGGAGGTGAAGGTTGATGTGAAGGTGGGTAAAGGACAAGTTGAGGTTGGATAACATTTACATATTTTGTTTTCAGTTTCTCACAACCTTGGTGGATGGCTTGCGTGAGATGAATTCCTCAAGGGCCTCATCTAACATACTCAAATCATTACTATGAAAAGGTTTGTGAGATAAGTTATTGTTAAGTGGTTTAGGTTTGTCATCACAAGCGATAGTGGATGAAATTAGTGAGAGCAAACCTTGTAAGGTTTCATCTAACCTATCCAAGTCATCACTACTAAGAGGTTTGGATGATATGGTTTTCCTAAAATGAAGCATTATTTTGATTGGTTCATTTAATGTTGTGTAGCGTTTATTTGTTTTTTATAATGAATCTGATATAAATGAGCTAGGAACTAATACTGAAAAAATAAACATTGCAAAAAATCTAATACTATCTATGATTTCCATTAAAAGGAATAATACTAATGCTAATAATGAAGTATGATAGGAAATAACTACACAAAAACAAAATACTAACTGAATCCAACAATAATTACAAAAGTGGGAAACTGAATGTAGAAAAAAAAATGCAAAATTTGCACTGGAACTAAGTCACCCAAGGTGGTGAATTAGTCCTAGTATAGTAATTTTTTAAGGTTTTCTAAATTTTTTGATGGATATGATTGTATTTGGTACTGTGTCATGCAAATGTACAGTGTAAATGCAGAATTTCACTATTGTGCAATGAAATGGAATGTAATAATGCAAGCTAAAATGATCTTTTCACTCTAGTGACCTTTTGAAAGCCTAGGATGGGGTAAGTGCACCAAGATGGTTCCCAAAAAGGGGGCTTAAGTGGCCACTTTTTTTTTTTGAAATCAGGAAATATTGACCTTGGACGTGAAATTGAGGGTAGCTACACTCAAAATTTTGAAATGGAACAAAAAAAAGGATCAAATTTCTTTGAGTCTAATTTCTAAACTACTAATTTATTTTGAAAATGGTTGAAATTAAGAGGTTCAAAAAAGGGATGTACAAAAATTGTTGTTTTTTTTAGAAAAACATAACATGGCAACTCTTGTATGACCCTAGCACAATGAACTTTTTTGTAGTATTTTTCAAATCGCTATGGTCAAAAGTTAGCTAATAGTATCTAGTTGATGCATGATTTTTTTGATAATTTTTTAATGAATATTTGATTTTTTACTAATTTTCTAAGTGGGCACTTCCTAGAAAGTGGAATTTTGGTCGTGTTCCCCCTACAAATTTTGGAAAGTAATAGATTTTTTTTAATTTTTATTTTTTAAAATTTGGAGAATGGAGTCTAGTTTCTAAAAATGTAATTTATTTGAAATTTCAATGAACGGTTAATTTATAATGAAAAAAACACCAAACACTACTTTTTGAAAAAAATAGACATACAAACAAAATAAATTATGGATGAAAGGCCTAACATTGTTAGAAAGTGAAAAAAATTACATCATTGGAAAGCTAAGAGAGAACTTAACATTACCCATGTGTTCGATTTTTTCGATATTCAACTAGATGCAATCCTGATGGTGAGCACGAACCCGATTATGTGAAAAATTGTAGAATTTACAAAAAACACTTCTCTAGTCATTGGGAATGCCCTCCAAGCCTTTGGGTTGGTATTCCAAGGGA
>VDFB02000013.1:147073025-147092905 GCA_007258455.2 Sequoia sempervirens
TTTTGAAGAAGTGGCAGAAGAAATTATGGGTGTAACAACAAAAGAATTAAACATTTTGAAGCATGAAGAACAAGATGATGTAAAGTTTGCACACATTATATAAAAGTTCCTTTTCAACAGATACATATTTAAACTTCAAGTGAAAAGAGAGACTTATAATGATGAACAAAGGATTAAATGCACAGTCATAAAAACAACAAAGTTTGATTATTCATCTGAGAGCAAAGCTTTATTAGACTCAATTTCAAAGCTATAGGTTTCATAACATTCAAATGCTTGAATGTATATAATGTTAACAATGTATTCAAACATTTGAAAAAAAAAATAGTGGATATATCTAAGTTAGTTAATGCCATTTTGTCATGATATACTTCTTTGATGTTTTCAATACTAAATCTAATGATTGATGAAAATTTCTGCTTTTAAATTTATTGTTCTTGGTTGATTGTTATTATAGACAAGTTGGTATGATTTCAAATTTCAATGTGTACCCTTATATATGGGAGTTGAGATAAACAATGACACAAACAATAATGAAATCAAATTGATTGCTTTCCAAATTCATATTCACGAAAATGTAAGCATTTTTTCAAGTCAATAGGCATCTTGATAAAGATAACTCTTGGCGTGTTTTACATATATTATTAATTAATATAGGTATGCTAGTTAATTAAATTATTAACTATATTTTATTTGTATTATATATTGAATTGTTAAAATGTGTAAAAATCTTAATACTAAATATATAGGAAAATGGTTAAAAATTACATATTTTCAAAATAAAATATAGTGTGTAATTTTAAATACAAGATATATAATTCTTATAATATTTATATTATTATTTATTGAATATTTTTATGGGAATTTAAACTAAAAAATGGCCTCCTCTCCTCTCCTCTCTCCCCCTCTCTACATGTATCTCCTCTTCCCCATCTTCATATCTGCCTCCTCTACATATCTCTCTCCCTTTCTCCTCCCTCTCTCTATCTCTCCCCATCTCTCCCTAATCTCTTGCTCCTCTCCCTATACCCCTATCTATCTTCATATCTCAACCTATTTGTCCCTTTATCTTCCCATATATCTCTATATCTATGTCTTTCTCTTCCCATTTATCTATCTCTCCTCTCTCTTTCTCTCTCTCTATCTCCCCTATTTCTATCTCCCTCTCCATCTCTGTTTGTCTTTCTCTACTTCTCTCTCTCTCTCTCTCTCTCTCTTTCCCTCTCTCTATATCTCCTTATATCTCTATCTTTCCATCTCTCTCTCTCTCTATATATATATATCTCTTTATCTCTATATATTTATTTCTCCCTCTATCTCTCTCTCTATATCTCTATCTATTTTATCCTTTTCCTCTCTCATTCTATTTTTTATTTGTCATCCGCCTAGTAATGCTCACTTCTCCTTTTAATGAATGTTTTATTTTGCAAGGGTTGATTTAGTGTTGCCGTTGATCTATTTCTTGCAGATATCAATGGTGCCCGCCATCCAGTGATCGAGAATTGAAGAATCACAAAATCACGGGTGGGCGCCACGTGTCCTATCTGGGGGATCAAATTTGCACTATCGCTGACCAAATGCCATTTGATCTGAGCCATTCACTGCCATCTCGCGATGGTGCTTGGGTTGATTGTGAAATCATGGGCGGGCGCCATGTGTCTCATCTGATGAAGCCTAAAGAGTAAAGAAAACACTAGCCGGCTTTAAATGTATTAAGGGGTGGATTACTAAAGTGTTCTCGAGACACACATGTTCTAAATTGACAGATATGTTATAATCTCGCTGGAAAAGCTGCTTGAAGGTTAACAACATGGCTGGCGAATGTGTTAAAGGAACGGGATCATTGATGCTCAGGATCAACGGTTGCCCGCCATCGCACGATGAGAAGTTTCAGGATTGCGATATCGCAGGCAACTGCCACGTGGACTTCCTTCGTAGTGTATGGTAAGGTGGGCCCCTTATCACCGTGTTGGAAATTGTGTCAACTTGTTTTGAAGGTGGCCGTCTATGATTTTATTTTGTAGAGGGTTGAATTAGTGCTGTCGTTGATCTATTTCCTGTAGATCAATGGTGCCCGCCATCTCACGATCAATAATTATAGGATCGTGATATCACGGGCGCTTGCCACGTGTCTCATCTGATGAGGTCTAAAGAGTGAAGGAAGCATTAGCCAGTTCTAAATGTGTTAAGGGGCAGATTACTAAAGTGCTTGTGAAATGCACATGCTTTATTTCAACGCGGATGTTATAATTTTGAGGGAAAAGCTGCTCGACTGTTAACGGAAAGGACGACGACCATTTTTGAAGGAGCAGGATCTCTAATGAGAAGGATCAACGGTTTCCCGCCATCCTGCGATGGTAAATTGAGGGATTGTGGTATCGCGGACAACTGCGACGTGGTTTTCATTTGCGGCGTATGGCATGGTGGGCCCCTTATTGCCACGTTGGTGATTATGTCAACCTGTTTTGAAGGTGGCCTTTGATGATTTGATCAAACTGGAGGATCAACGGTTCAAAATTAAATCTATATCAAATGTGGTTGGAGTCGTTCATGTAGCCTGCGAATGAGCTTTAATGGCGGATGAGACATTTACTGGTAAGATTTGATCGAAATAAAATCAATTTTCCTGCCTCATTTGTATCACAAAGCATCCAATTATTTCATGAAAACAGTTTCAGAGCCGAAGGTGAAATTGCGAGCTACTGCAGCCAGAATTTGGAGTTTATGCGAAAAGAGCCGTAAGTTTATTTTCTGTGCCTCCTAGTCATTCTGCACCTAAATTTGGGAAAGGGGTTTGCTATGCTTGTCATTGAGCTTATTGAAATCTCTTGTTAAGGCTATAGTTTAATCATAAATTGTGAGGAATTACAATTTTTTACTCTATAGTTTCCTATCTTTGTTTAGTCCTAGCCAATTGAAGTGTAACATTGTAACGAAGCCCTAGTTTGTCCAAGATGGCACCAACCAAGCAACACTCTGGCCACATTAAATATTTGAAAAGAAACTTGTACGATGATTTCCTAGATCAATTTCCGTTATCAACAAATGATAGAAGGAAAGGTGTAGTGTTGATGTGAGGGAAAATCCTAGGGGAGGGGTTAGTGTGTAATTATTCCAACATTGTTGATGCTAGGGTTCCTCTCAACGACTTATAAATGTTCAGATTGTGGTATGGATAGAGGAATTTTCCTCACCCTTTTTCAAATGGATTGATGTATGACATGGGGAAGCTAGTTGTACCAAATGTATTCCCTGATGTGGACTTACTTAGGGAAGTGGCCACAAGGTATGACCCTATTACATGGGTAATTAGGGATAATGATGAAGGGGTGTTACTAGAAATTAATAGAGAAGATATCCAACAGATTTTTGATTTGAGTGAGCCGAGTGAAGACTTGGTTCTTATCAATCTTGAGGAAATGAAGTAGGAGTATGCAAAGCTGAAATCTCTTTTTAGGGCTAAGCTGCTTCCATCTCATCTGGTCAGGGTAGGAGGTTCACAATTTCATATCAGCCATAGTGACCAGGAACCTTTCAGATTGAATTGTTTTGCAAAACCTTTCCTGGCCATTTTCTATTCATTATGTCAGATTTTGGGTTTTAGTCCTGGTGTGGTAATTCCTATTGCGTACATGTTCATGGGGGTGAAAATACAACACCCTAACTTCTCTGTGACATATGACTTTGCTTCTTTCTTGGCTGAGATGATACATGAAGGGTTGTCGAAGCTGCAGAAAAATGATACTAGTACTTAATTCTTTTGGTATTCTATGTTGATGCATATGTTTCTATTTAGGAATGCTGATTTCTTTTCTGAGAAGAAGAAATTAAGAAAATCAGTTAATGGAGAAAGGTTTCCAGTACAGATATGGGCTGCAGAGTTATCCTGTAATAAGGAAAGCACCAGTTATGTGCAATTTGATAATTATTTTGCTTCTAGATTAAGGGATAGATTGATGGTGAATCTACTTAGGATCCCTGAGGAATTGCATGATTTCCTCAGGCCAAAGGGGAGGAAGCCAGAGTTGAGGGTTTACCATAACTGGGGTGACATTATTCCATACCCAATCAACACTGTCTTGAGAGTATATGGATTTCAGGGAGCCCCTCACATACTGCCATACAATGTGCCACCAAGAGTAGAGTTTGCAGAAGTTATGTGGTAGATAGGTTGTATTCATGAAGACAACCTCACTGGAAGGGGGAAAGGAACATTCTTCCCTGATTATACAGTGGTGTCTGACTTTGTATTTTCAAATGGAGGCTGGACATATTTTGATAAATTCTTTGTTGATTACCATTTGAGATGTGGTCCAAGGTGAGAACATGTTCCTGAGGGTTTCTTTGCTCTTTTCAGACAAAGAATAAAAGTTGGAAAATTTTCACATGAGTTCAACTTCCCTGAAGACTTGATTAGAAATGAATTTGATCTAAATAAGTAGGAGTTGAACAAGGAGAAATGGATAGCTTATAGTAAGCTACTAGATGTTATGCATGAAATGGATCCGAAGTATGATCCACTGTTGGAGTTTAGTCCATACCATAAGAAAATTGATTTTATAATGAAGAACTTTAAGGAGATTATGGACACCTTGAGAACTAAAAAGATAAATTTAAGGCTAAGTCTGGGTATGCAAGAACAAAGTATTGGGCCAATTGAAACAAGGTCAGTATACCAGCCTACAGAAAAGTGACCCATCTATAGAAGGAAAAAGGATAGTAGCAGTGATGAGGAGGAAGTAGATAGGAAGGGGAAGCAAATAATGAAGGCGCCTCCACGACCATGTCCAAAATTCAAAGTACCCGGGGTAGTTAAGATCATTGATTTAAAGTCGTCACCAAAAGATAGTTCCCCATCACCACCATCTGAGCTAATCCGTAAGAGGCAGAGAACTGATCACCCACATGAGGATCTGACAGATGAAATTATTATTACTGATCAGGACATGCAGGTTGGTGTGCTTTCCCCTCCTAGGTTAGCTGAATTGGTTTTGTTTGATTTAGATATGAAAGGTAAAAGTGTGCAAGATGCAAGAATGGAAGCATGCAGGGAGTTTTTAGATGACAATACATTTGTGAAAACTCATGTATTCTTGCAATTGGCATGGAGAATAAAATTTGAAGAGTATCAAGATAAATGTAGGGAGAGAAGGGGACTAAGGCCTGACAGGTCAGACCAGGAGAATGATGAAGAAGTAAAAGTTGAATTGATGGAAGAGTTCAAGAACATCACTCCTGAAGAAGGAAGACAACTCATGAGTTAGGTTGGTGTATTGATTTTTCCTGAGTGGGATATTGTAGATGCAATAGCTTTTAATGCTATTATGAATTCCAAGAATTCTTTTCAAGATTCTGAGGAAGAGGTTAAGGCATCATTGCAAAACTCTGCCTTCAGTGAAGAATATGAGACCTTGGAAATTTGGGCATTGGATCCACAAGGGAGAAAACCAAATATTGCTGATATTAATCCAAATTTCAGAGGAGGATTAATAATAAAGAGAGCTTCAAAGACTTCAACCATTGAGGCCACTAATTTAACTGTAAATGTGGTCAAATTGGCCCAAAGGACTGCTGAAAGGGAGGAGGCTAAAAGGAAGAGCCTAATGGAGAAGTATAACATTTTGATTAAAGAATATAGTAAAATGCAATAGAGGAATGTTGAATTGCAAACTGAAGTGGAAAGGTTCAGATATAGACAGATTGGGGAAACATCAAATGCTCCAAGAACAAGTACATTACCTCCCACAGTAGGGTCAATGCCTCCTACTTCTCCAAATGTTTCCACACCAGGGTCTCCCATTCAGAATCTTGCTCTCACCCCTCCTCTAGAACAAATTTATGAAGAAATTGAGTGCTCTATTGATCCAACAAAGAGGCAGCTCATATAGAAAATAGATGAATTACAGACACCATTAAGGATAACAGAGGAGGGATTTCTTTCAAAGGAAAAGGAGATTGTTACTACTATTTTGGAGCACTTAAATGAAGGGGTAGATAGTGAATTGCAATCTATACATTCTTTATATTCTTTACTGTTGGAAGCAATAAAGAATATTGATAGGGATTAGGAGGTAGTGGTACAAATAATTAAAAATTGGATCCCTAGGGCCAATGATCTGGATATCATGAATAAAGCCTCAAGGTTTGATATAAATAATAGGCCCCAATCATTAAAGCCTACTCATGTGTTAGTAAAATAATTACAAGGTTTTCAAACCCTACCAGATGATTTAAGTAGGAAGATTAAAGAGTTGGTAAAGAATTTCAATGATTGGGGTAACACATTGTTACCTAATATAATTGATGAGCAAGAGAAAATCAGAACACTCCAACAATGGTAGGATAAGGAAAATAAGGTCATCAATAATCAAATTAAATTAATTTGTGATGACTCAGATTATGATTTGTTGGTGAGTTGTATGGATAAGATTATTGGTACCAACTCATTTTTGAAGTCTTTTGAAAGAGATGCGAATCAGGTAGCGGTAAAGTATATGCCTTATAGTACAAAGGTAAATGAGGTGATTAATTTTAACTAGTCTACTGATGAAGAATACCAGAAGTGGGTAGCTAAGTATTTGAATGATGATGAGTAAAAGAGAGTGGACTATGGACAGGTGGAAAATCTGATGTTGTGGTTACAACGGTCCCAGTTTTGTATTGATGACTTTCTCGGTATGGGTTTCTTGTGGTTTTTGAATCGCATCAACTTTCCTCAGTCGACATGATGAACATGAATATGCTCTAGGATGATTGCAGTTGTAACGATTTTTGGAATATCATCAGGTGCTCTAATCGACTGGTGACGTGGGTACTTTTTGGCCTGAAGCTTGTTTGCTCCTTAATTTTTCTATAAGAAGGATTTCAAGGCTAGAAGTACGGGTTAGCAAGTTAGATAATTTTGATCGAGTCTAGGCGAAGTTGCAGAGCTGATTGTAAAGATCAATGGTTTTAGAGAGAAATGCAATTTAGGTTCTGAGTCACTCTGTGATAGGTTTTAAGTTCATGAGGATTTAATGTTGCATAACAGTATTAGCATTTGAATTGAAATGATAATTTCAAGCTCGTCTCTCTCCATTATATGTGCATATCTGAACTTTGAATAAAATAACTAAGGGTTGTTTCATTCAACTCACTGTTGTAGTGTGTATGATTCTATTTTAACTTTAATTCAAGGAATTAATTAAAATGCTTGAATGAGATTATAAGCAGATATGTTCTACATATCTGATGGTTTTAGAGAAATGCAATTTAGGTTTTGAGTCATTATATAACAGGTTTTGAGTTCACAGAGATTTAATGTTGTATAATAGTACTAGCATTTGAGTTGAAATGAAAATTCGAGCTCATGTCTCTCCATTGTACATGCATATCTGAACTTTGAATGAAATAACTAAGGGTTGTTTTATCCATTTCACTATTGTGGTGTGCATGATTCTATTTTAGCTTTAATTCAAGGAATTAATCAAAATGCTTGAATGGGATTATAGGCGGATATGTGCTGTATAAGGATTTGATAAGTAGTCCTGGGTTAGAATACATACTGATGAAATTGTAATGCAATATTGTCAGGGATCTTATATGTGATGTATTAAATCTGTTATAAAGCTCTAGATGCTTATGAATTTGACTCCTGCAATGGATATATGGCACTGATCTAAGTTGTAATTATTAGTGTAGTTCAGTATTTGTTTGTCTTTGCCTACAACTTGCTACAAATTGCAAATCATTGACAATCTTATACAATGGATTGTGTTTAGTTATCTCACACTCCAGATAGTTGATATTGTCTATGAACAACCAATTCTAGTTGATATTATCTTATTGTGTTGAACTATTAAGTGAGATCATCTGCTATTGTTAATGTTGTTTATAATAATGGTGCGAGGTTGTAAACACATTAAGGGATCACCCTCGGGTCTTAGAGCCAAGTGTAGGAGGCTTTTAAAGTCCTCGTCGGTTGGTCGGTCCTTCAAACTGATTGGATTGGAAATTCCATGGGTAGATTAGAAGATAAACACGTTACATTGTAAAAAGAACCAACATACATGTCAACCACGAACAACCACCTCTACAACTGACTTTTAATCTTTTATGATCACATGAAACATAAAACACACTAATTTCAAGGTTGTTAACATCACTATTGAAATGTTTTAATTTTTTGACCTTTCAAACATTAAAAAGTACATCATTAAATTAATTATGTAATGGCATAAAAATTAAAAACATCATGAATTAATTATGTAACCACATAAGTCAAATATAATTCTATCAAGAAATTAATATCAAATAGATAATATAATCGCATAACTTATACATTTTCAATGTCATTGATCTTCTTCTTCATCCAACTCTTTGTCTGTATCATCTGATCCAATTCGACATTGTAAGGATTGATCATATCATCATCATCATCATCAATATCAATTTTGATAATTTCATCATCCACATGGATATCATCTTCATGAACATTAACTCCTACATCATCAATGATCTAGTTCCTCCTCTTCGACATCTTCGTCAGGGACATCATCAACTAGCTGTTGATCTTGATCATCATCTACATCATCTTCTAGTTCTTCGGTATCTTCTTCTTCCACCACATTATACTTTACCGGCCTTCCTCTTGGATCATGTCTAACAAAAAATGACCAACCCGATTTACCTGGAACCTCTGAGTAAAATACCTACTCACATTGGCTTGGAAGAACATAGGGCTCATTTCCAACTCGCTTGATCAACCTTGTATTAACCATGGTAAATCCATTATTATGTTCAATAACAGTTCTCTCAGGATCATTTTCATTCAATCGTAGCCTATACCATAGGACGACGAACAAAATTAATATGAAGGACTTAAAGTCGCACTCAAGTATATCATCCAAAATCCCATAGTATCAATTTTCTGAGACTTCTGGATGTATATCTCTTCTAGATGAAACATTAGTCACTTGAAAGACTACAGTTATACCAGAATCACAAGTTTTCTTCATGTCATCCAATATTTTGATTCAAAATTTACGACCATTGCACCACATAGCCTTATGGTGTTTCACCTGCAATATGTCAAACACGTAAAAATTATTGCAATATCGTCAGTTGATAAACATATTTATTCTTGGCCGAATGTATGCAAAGAAAACAATCTCAAGATATATATACATCAATATACTTAAAAATAATTAAATAATATGGGTGATTAATATATTTATACATACCTATTTATCTCTTAAACCATATGCTAAATCAATTTCCCTTTGTGTAACATTGGAATCTCCATTACGATGAGTTTCTTTAACCAATGAAGCCACACCTTCCCATGTTAATGCGCGACCAGATTGTTGACATCGTTCAATCCATACCATCATCCAATCAAGATTGTTGGCGATGTACAAATGTAATGCATCCCACTCTTGATAAGTACCAAAAAAAAAATTAAAATTCACAAATGGCCGTATAATTAGTTAAATACCACGGTATCGACCTTAATTTATAATTGATGTATATTGAAGATTAAAAATTAAATAAGTACAATATACATAAAACCATATGTAAAATGTATTCCAATTAATCTCCATGACCATCTTATAATTACCTCTCACTTTCCTCAATCTACCTTTCCCCATCAGGTACTCCCCTTCGAATTTGTTAATGGGGTTAGGATCCCAAATGCGATCTACATGGATTTTTGATACAAACTTAGAAAGATATTCACTAATGTACACCATGGTCTAGTATACCATATATCCCTCCACCATAGAACCCTTAAGATGTGCTCTTTGTCTAACCAAAGCCTTCAAAAATTTCAAGTACCTCTCAACCATCCACATTGACCTTGTGTGTGCAGGTCCACACAATTCAATCTCCTCAACTTGGTGTATAAGGTAGTGTTCTTGTGCATTGAAAAATGTTGAAGGTAGACATTTTTACATTTCACACATTAGACAAGGAATTTTACTCTTCCAATAATTTATATCTTCTTTATGGATTTCTTTAGATGATAGCCATCTACAAATTGATTCAAGGCATGAAATATATAAATGAGATTTAAAAAAAATATATAGTATATTACATAACAAATTAAAAATATGGCAATTATAAGATGTATACAACGAATTGAACAAATCTCGCTACTTACCTCATGTATTTTCCAAGATCATATATAACTTGCTTGACATTGTTGTCAAAGTTGTCTGGGAGAGATAGAGGTAGAACATACTGCAACAATTATAGAATGATCTTTTCATTATTTTTCCAAAAGTAGTAAACACAATACACTGAAAAGTACATACATTATACAAGTGTATATAATATACCAGAATAATTACCTTAATGAAGGTATGCCAATCATACGTTTTCATCCCTGACCCAAATTCACCTTTCTTTGTTATTATATTGTTTATGTTCGCAGCAAATCCTGTGGGAAATCAATTTTTTTGTATGACTTCTTTTATAGCATTGCTTTGCTGCTCTATTAATAACGAAGGAAGGGCACTTATATTAATTTGGTCTCCATCACTATTTAATTGAATGACATTTTTCATTGCATGATTAGCTTCCTAAATGTCACTACAAATTTTGACAATTTTTTCTTTGTCATGTCTTCCATCCAATATTTTCCATAACCTTTATATTATATTCTTTCTGATATGCATTGTATCAAACAAATGCACAATTTGTAACTGCTCATAGTAGGGAAACCTACTAAATTGTCTGGGATAACTTTTCAATCCCTGTGGAAGCCGGCCATTAATGCCTTAACGACCTTCATAAAGCATATAAGTTAAACAAATTAGCGACAATCATTGTCAATTTAGCATGAGTAAACACAACCACAATATAAAGAAATATAAATTCAAAACATATCATATATGATAGATAAAACAATTTGATCCGATGTATAACCTTGAGGGTCAATTCTATTATGTTAACTTCCATGGTGAGGTGTCATTCTTCACGGTTTTGATGTAGTCTCCTCTTTCCCATTGAAAATATGTTTTTCAGTAGTTCAATACTTATGATTTCTATGGAGGAAGTGCCTATACTCATCAAACACCTGCTTTCCTAAACTTGTTGAACAATGAGATTTCATCTTTGGACCACAAATTGGACATGCAAATTTTCCCTTTGTTTGAAGACCTGCAAGATGATATATAATTGGATTAAATATGTCAATTTTTATAATTATATATAATGAATTGATTATTTTAAAAACATTCATGATATCTACTTCATCAAATTAAATATTGTTAAAATGTAGTCGAGCGTTATAACATACCACAAAATTGTGTTATACAGGGGCATCATGAATTTTCATACAAGCATTGCATGGAATTGAAATTGTCTTTGTCCTATTGATCTAGAGACGTCATACATAGTGATGCCATTCCATAAATTTAGTAACTCGTCGATAAGAGGCTCAATATATACATTCATATCTTTAACTTGGTACTTACCTAGTTGAATGAATATAAACATTACATAATTATTATAACCATTTTACTGCAATATATATAAATTAATGTACATCACTATTGAATGAAAAAAATATAAGTCATTATGCAACAAATAAGACAAATGAGATGCTACTACGTTAAAGAAAATTGATGTAAACAAATACCTGGAACAATCATTGACAACATTATGTGCTCCCTCTTTATTGACATCCATGGAGGAATGTTATTGTTGATAGCAAAAACAGGCCACACTGAGTAAATAGATCTCATCTCTCCAAATGGATTGACACCGTTTGCTCTCAATAAAAGCTTGAGATTACGAGGTTCTTCTTTAAAAGTCGGCCATTTTCCTCCATGTTCCATCTGGGAACCATCTGCGGGGCATTTGAAGAATGTCATCTCCACTTCTATTTTGTGCATGGTAATCCATCAATTCGCGTAGCTTTCACACCTAAATAATTGTTGCATCATTGAATAATGGGAATATAAGGAAGAACCTTGCAAGGGCACCTTTTTTGTTAGTTGATCTATTAGATATCTATTGATATGACATTCTGGGCATTCTATTGCAAATTTCTATTGTTTATGATATATAATATGATCATTGGGATATGCATCTATTGCTTGATACTCCATTCCGATATCTTTCATAATGCCAGATAAATCTCGGTATGAGCGAGGTAAAATATTTGATGGTGGTAACAAAAATTCACCAATAAATCTACAACAAAAATAGTAATGTTAAATTATAAAAGAATATTAATGGTATATTTCATCCTTTATTTACTAGTGATGAACTAACAACAATTAAAATAGATGAAAAAAGATGACATATATGACATACCTTAACATCCGTGAGATTGCTATGTTTGATAAACCATTCATAACCTTCAAGTTCAACAATAGCAATACAGCAGAGAGAAGAGTTTTTTCAGAGCCTTCATAAAGGGGCTCGTATGCCTTGTCAATTACAGGAAATCATGAACACCATCAAAGTCATCTTGATCATCATGATCAGCTCTGCCACTAAATGTGGCATGGATCAATGTATTCATACCATCATCTTCAACTATGTTTTCTAGTGCATGATCATCTTCTTCCATAGGATCATTAACTTCATCTTCGATATTCACAGCTCCATGTTAAGTCCGCTTGCAAAACCACATTCTTGGACGTGATAATCATATCATCTTCCTAAGGGTGCCCCCACCTTTATAATAATGATAGACACAAATAAACCATGATCATGATCAAGAGTGATTATATATATATATATATATAATGTTAAAACAATATAAACATTTACAAATTCAATCAATATAAACACATATAATGAACAACTTACCAATGGACGATAATCATGCCCCCCTTCAACGTGACCATGCTGCCTATAGTGTTTCTTAGCTGTTGTGATTAAAAGTCATCTCGTCTTTAAGCCTTTGCAATTATTGCAAGGACAATAACATTTCCCATCACCCTTTCTTTTCAATCTAGCCCACAATCTAGCAAGTGTCTCTTCATTTTGTTCTGCACTAATATTATCTGAGATGATTTTTCTTTACCAAGATTGAATATTTAGATCTTCAAATAATATCAAACTCACACTCCAATAATTTTTAGTCATAGACAAGTAACAAAATCTAATAATTCTGATATTTTTACACCAAAAATTTGGCATGCAACCACCCCTGCCAAAGAAGATGAATGCAGAGTTAATGACCCCAAAACACTTTTAGTGATAATTCCAAAACTTATTAAATTATAATTTTACTATGATTTCCAGCCGTTAGACTCCTAAAATCATAATATTGAACTTGATCGCAAACTTCCTACAACGATAGAGGTAGCGAGCTAAGTAAGAGCAAGTGACACATTCCTAAGGAGCAACAAGTCAGAATCATCATTGCTAATGTCAATATAAATTTATCTTTTTAGTTAAAGATGCAATGTGTCACTTCTTATGACGAGCTTATCTCTAGGGCCCTCAACATTGAGAGAGCCCTAATAAAAAAAAACAAAAGCATTGGTAAGAGCATGATTAGAGGTACAAGCCCTAGGCCTCCATAGAAACATAAACAATAACTATAAGCGGATTAGTGAGGTTGCAATACCAAAAGATTGAGACATTGTAGGTAATAACAAAATATTGCAATCTAAAATATTGTAGCCAATAACAAGCACATTATGGCAATAGTGACATTTGTAAAATGCAATCTATGGTAAGAAGAATATGATCACTTGAGAAGTGTGATCAAAAACGAGCTAGCGATGACAAGATAATAAAGCTCAAACCTTGCATAGTAAAGTGGAGATTTTAACAGTGAGTTTCCTTACCCCCTTGCTGACCTTAAGGGTTTTTCAAATGTTTTTGGTAGTGTTAGACAAGGCAAATGTAATTAAGGAATGATTGTCCAAATGAAGTAACAGTGGTAATCATAGGTTCAATGTTTCTTCTTAGCCATTAATATTGTATAATGGAGGTAGTGGATTGCATGTTTGAGCAGTGTTTTGAGACTCACTAAAGATGGGAGAATAGTGTATAATACCTTGTGGACTGTGAAGTAGTGTCAATAAGGTTGAAGGATCTTAAGAACTACAATACCATGAAACAATGAGTCCCCTGTAGTAAGTATGCAATTTATAGGGCATAGTTTGATTTTATAGAAGGATGCTCATGAAAGGAATCTTCAAGTGATAGTGAGTGAGTTGTTTGAGATTTTAGTGAGGGTGCAATGCCAGTCTTAAAGGAGGTGGCTGATAAATGTGCAAGAAAATTGAATCGTACACAACAAACAATTCACAATGTTATCTTCCATAATGCCTTGAGTTTGAAGGCAAAAATCTCATTGTATCTTCATGATGAAAGTGGTGACCTTAATGATCAATCACTGGCAACCATGATTTTAAAAAATGCTATTGTGCTTATGGAGGCAACATTTTAAGCAAGGCAGTGAGTGGTGGTTTGGAACAATGGCAGGTATGAAGGGCTTGCTTTATATGCATACTATGTAGTCTAGCTTAAGACACAATTCTTAGAAGAGATTGAAGGTGGATTATGGAACTCAAGAAGTTTACCATGAAAGAGGATTAAAAGCAAAGGCCGGGAATCTATTTAAAGGCTAGTCATGAAGATGATAAAGATGTCACATGCAAAAAGAAACTAGTAGTTGGAGTAATGAATCTGAGTGCCAAAGGGCCAGGTGTGCTGGGGCAGATTTAGGAGTTCTCCACATTATCTAATTACAGGGAATTACATCATTTATTTATTTTTTTAATTAAAAGAAATAATTCTAAACCCTATATAGGATACATTGATACTTCAAAAGCCTCTGAAGGAATTTGAGATTATGCAAATATATGTCAAGTAACATTCATAAGGCTTAGAAAATATTGATCACTCTCTAGAATAGACCATTAAACATGGGTTGTGCTTGAATGCACTACATAATTGATATAACACAACCATTCTACATATCAACCAGAGTTATAAGATTTTTATTGCAGCAAGAGGTAATCACTCTTCGATCATGCTATAATTACATCCTAACCTGTTAAACTTGAGACAACCTGAATGCACCCAATGATGATTGACACCTTCATTATACAACTTGAATTAACTACATTATATGATTTCTTCCATTTCTATCACAACATAGCCACGTTAAACTTGGATCACACATGAATGCATCCTGTATTTGTTATAGCACAAATTTGTGCCATATGACCAATAGAGTTATGGATCACATAATTCACAGTCACAAGAATATGTTCCTCAGTTGTGATCTTATGGTGATTCCACACAACAAAATCTGGACATGAAATTCTCAAAACCCTTAACCTCTAAAAATGAAATCTAATGAGATGTTGCTTTAAATATGATTTTCAAACCTAGAACTACAAATCTGACTTCATAACTGAATTCTGCAAAAAGACAATGACTACCCTCAACCTGGTGATATCTTCTTGAATTTTTTCTAATTTTTCCCAAGAAAATCGTCCTTAGTTCTCCACAAACTGTCTCAAGTAGAGCAAAACACTGTCGCAATAAATCAGGAGCGAAATCACTTTTCTTTATGTCGGCCACAATTTGATTTTTTTTAATTTTTCATGTTTGTCGAAAATTCGACAAAAATGATAGCCAACATTTCGACAAACCCCAAGTTCGTCAAAATTTCGATGAACCCCAAGTTCGTTAAAATTTCAACGAACGTCAGGGATAAACTTTCAAAAAATTGGAAATTACACATCAAATTTTACAAGCAACCGACAAACATCGAATTTTACATATTTCGTCGGACAGTTTCATCATATTTTGCAGTCAAATGTATTAGTGTCTTAACACCCCCCCACATCCAATAGGTCCAAGATTCCCCTTCACTGCCCCATCAAAGTTAAACTTAACCCAACCCAAAGGAGGAGGCTTCCATCTAGTGTTCAATCTAGCAATTGAGCTTGGCTTAGAATTCACAATAGGAATTGAACTTATCTTCCAGTTAGAGGTCACCAATAGCTCATAACCAGCCAGGCAAGTTGATGGGACACAACCAGGAGAATCAAAATGAGTCAGAGAAAAATTATCAAGAATGGTTTGATGAATCTTGATAAAAAGACTATCAACCTTAAGCTTGGTCTCCCAAAAAATCTTGTTATTTCTCTCTTTCCATAATCCCCAAGCAATGTGTAGAGCCATGAGATCCCACAGCACCTCAAAATGGAAGAGGATAAAGGGCAAGACCATTGGTCAAAAAACTTAGCAAGAGAATTTGGAAAAAAACCAACCAATGTCCCAAAGTCTGAGACATTTACTCCAGAGAGAAAAAGAGTAATCAAATTCAAGGAGAATATGATAGGAATCCTCGCTACTAGCTTCACACAAAACACATCTATTCAGAATTGTAAACCCCCTCTTGCAAAGGTTGTCTTGCATAATAACTTTACCTTGCATAAGCAACCAGAAGAAAACATTGATTTTGGGAATCAACTTCTTATTCCACAACTTCCCCCAAAAAGGAGGAGAAGGGGGCGCTTCCAAAGAGCTTAAGAGAGCGGACACCATAGAAAAATTGTCACTAGAACAAGGGGCCCAGATGACTTTATCCGGTCTTGTGAAAGAAGGGATCCGGACCTTACATAAGAAATCCTTCAAAACCTTCAGAGACGGGTCCCATAATTCAAAATTCTTCCACTTCCCATCAAAAAAGCAATTAGCCACCTTTGCCCCAAAGAAGCGCTTACAAAAGGGGACAATAAGGGGTGCCCAAGGAAGACAAATAAGAGGGTAGGCCCCACACCAAACATATTCCCATAACATAATATTAGAACCATCACCCAACAACCATTTAACACTTCTAGCAATAAGGTCTCCGCAAAGCATGATATTCCTCCAAAAACATGAACCAGAGGGGATCTCTTCAAAAGATAGAAAGTTCTAAGGTCTCTCTAGACCATACAGGTACTTGTTACCCACCAAGAGGTCCACCCAGCATCACCATTCAGAAGTCTCCAAACATTCTTTGAAAAAAGGGCCTTATTAAAGGACTTAAGATTTCTGATACCCAAACCTCCCCACTTCTTCAGTCTTCAAACCGAATCCCAGACCACAAGGGGAATTCCATCTTTCGACTCAATCCCTGACCACAAAAATATTCACATAATCTATTCCATCTTATCCTCAAACTTAATAGGGACTCTGAAGAGACTCATAGCATATAGTGGCAAGTTTTGGAGAGTGGATGAAATAAGCTGAATTTTACCTACCTAACTGAGGAGCGCGCCTTTCCAGCCAACTAACTTCCTATTGAATTTATCCAGCAAACCCAACCAAAAGGAATCCAGAATCTTGGAGATACACAAAGGGATACCAATATAAGAAGACGGGAACTGACCTTTGTTGCATGACAAGATTCTAACAAGCTTATCCTACAGAGCTTCAGGAGTGTTAAGAAATAATATCTAACTCTTAGGAAGATTGATCCTCTGACCAGAAGCCTTCTCATAGTCTGCCAATAGCCACTTAACATCTCTAACCTTCTTAACAAAGGATGAACCCATCATAATAGTATCATCGATGAATTGTTGGTGAGTAATTGGATCACATCTAGAGGACGAAGAAAGACCTATCAGAACCCCTACCTAAAGCGCCTTTTGAATATTATGACCCAAAGCCTCCACCATCAGTATGAAAAGAAGCGGCAAGATGGGGTCACCTTGCCTCATCCCACGCGAACTCTTAAAGAATGGGAAAGGAGAACTATTCACCAAGACAACAAATGAGGGAGAAGAGATAAGCTACTCAAGCAATTAGAGTAACTTGTAGAAACCAAACTGATCCAAGATATTCAAAAGAAACCTCCAGCTCACTCTATCACATAGGCTTTGAGAAGGTCCAACATCAGAAAGAAACTAGGCTTTTTAGAAACGTTAATGGAATGATCCAGCTCATAAATGTAACAATAGAATCAAGGATCTAATGACCCTTGAAAAAACCACTCTGGTGCTTAGAAATTAGTAATGGAAATCATTTTTGTAGTCTCTAGCAAGCACTTTCAAGAGAATTTTATAAAAATAATTGCAAAGGTTGATTGGGTGAAACTCACCAAACAACTTCGCATATGAAGATTTAGGAATCAAAACAATGAAAGTCGCACTAAGTTCTTTAAGGAGTTTCTTGAGCCAAAAAACTCCTTAGTATCATTAATGACGTCTTTAGAGACAATTTCCCAACACGACTGGAGGAACAAAAAAGGAAATCCATCAGGTCCAAGGGCCTTATTTCCTTCAAAAGAGAAAACTGCCTCTTTGACTTTCGAGGCCAAAGGAATAGTCGTCAACTCCTTGTTCAAATTATCCATCACCATTCTAGGAACAACTTCCAAAAAAGCATCCACATTCCTTTGATCCCAGACCAAATCATCCTTCAAGAGTTGATCAAAAAACCTAGTTGTCGCTCTTCTAATTTCCTCCTTGTCTTCCAACAGCAAACCATCAGCTCTAATTGAGGAAATACGATTAGATGACTTATTCCTAAGAGCCATGAGATGGAAAAACTTAGAGCTACAATCTCCATACTTCAACCATATAGCTTGAGTCCTTTTCCTCCAAAAGTCTTCCTCCTTGGTGACAATATCATGTAGTTACGCAAGAAGACTATCCTCCAACAATTGAAGATCCTCTGAAAGGCCCTCCGATTGGATGATATGCTGGATCTCATCCAACTTATTAAGAACAAAGCTTTTAGAGTCAAAGATGTGGCTGAATGACTCTTTATTCGATTTCCTAAGATTCCTCTTAACAAAACTCAGCTTCTTGGAAACTTTGAACATTGCACAACCATCAATGTTAACATTCCACCAATTCCTAATACAACCCATAAGTCGGGGATCTCTTAACCACATAGCTTCAAACTTGAAAAGAAATCTCTTCCTATTCCCAATCCTATCTACCACAAAAGAGATGGGGAAGTGATCTGACCCACACCTCGTAATGGAGGATAAAGAGCAATCAAATTCCACAAACCAAGAAGTTGAGGTCAGGGCTCGATCCAATCTCACTTGAATATTGTCCATCCCAACCCGTCGATTGGACCAAGTAAAGTTGACCCTAGAAAGCTTAACATCAACAAGAGCATTGTCATCAATAAAAATCCTTAAATCAAACCTACTATCAGGATTAGCCTGAAACCCACCCACCTTCTCATGATCATACAGAGGAGTATTAAAGTCCCCCATAATAAGCCAGGGGAGCTCCAAAATCTCAACCTAAGACTCCCAAGGTCATCCCAAAGTGTTTTCCTTGACCTCTTTAAATTAGGATCATACACATTAGAGATAACCCAAGAATAAGAATCCCTAATCCAAACAAACTTAGTCTCAACATGGTTGAAACCAACAACAATCGAGACACCATTTAACAACTTAGCATTCCAAAAAGTGGCCACTCCACCCAAAGCTCCATCAGAGCTAACTCCATGGAACCCACAGCCTTTAAAGAACATACTCTTCAAATTCTCCATCTTTTCAATCTACATTTTCATTTCTTGAATCAACAAGATGGTTGGTTTATGGTCCTAGACAAGATTCTTCAGGAGGTCCTATTTATGCAGGTTATTCAACCCCCTGATATTCCATGAGATAATCTTCATTTGCAAGAAGAGGGGGTGCTCTTAGAGCACAGATCAAAGAGGGTTTTTTGGACCCCCTCAACAATATCCCTTTTGCATTATTTATCCTTGCTCTTCAATAGAGTAGGTTTGCCCTAACCCCTAGACTCAGACCCACAATCCCCCTTTTGTCTTCTCGTAGTGGTACCCTTATGAGGCTTAGGGGGGGAGAAGAATATTTCTTCTTGCGGCCATGTACCTGGGTGAAACCCTCATCATCTTTTCTCACGGTGTCAACCACAACAAGAGCTCCTTCACCAACT